>JAGDQP010010876.1:0-22073 GCA_022664845.1 Lepisma saccharinum
ATAAGGCATTTCCCAAGGGTCCAGAAAAAGATTTCTTTCCAAAAAGCTGTTCCAGGTATGTCTTTTTTGTTCTTTTAGGTTTTCATATTTCTGTTTAATTAATGTATATTTTTCTAGTCTTATTTGTCTTAGATTGCTCCAGCAGTTCTGTAACTTTTTCTTGCCGCTTTTTTTTTTTTTTTTTCATTTTTCCAAGCTTTTGAGTCCAAAATGGTATGTTTTTTTTTGTGTGTGTGTGTGTGTGTGTGTGTGTTTTTGTTAATTTTTGAATCTGATTTTAATTGCTGTTTCTCTAGCCATCTCGATATCGGCAGACAGTAGATGTAAATCACAGTTATTCTCTATTTGCGGAAGAATTAATTTCGATTTGAATTTTTCCAAATTTATTTTGTTTATATTGTATTTTATTTTATTCTCTTCATCGTTTTCTGTCAGTTGTCTCTTTATTTGGGAGCGGATGGCGTTGTGTGCACTCACTGTTTCGTCTTCAGTCACAGTCAATTATTTTATTTCGTTCACTATTTTTCCGCTTGTTATTGTAACCTCTATGTTCGTCCCCGTCCCAACCGTGCCTCTGAACATTGGCGGCATTCCATCTTTATTCATAACTTGAATATTATGCTGGTATATTAGATCTTCCAACAATTCGCCGCCTTCATCAGTGTCAGGACAGTGCCATTCGCATTTAAATCTCCGACTATTATTAAATTTGGTTAATATTTCATCTAATTTGTGTACAAAGTTCTCTCTGTTGCATTCATAAGTCCTTGGACGAAATATGGCCTCTGAACTTCTTTGGGAAATTACATCACACTTACGTCATCGGATTCTCCGCGATATGTAAATTCCTAGGACACCTTTTTCGTTCATCCATTGCTTTCGGTGTAGTCATCGGTGGTGGTATAGTCTTCGATATAGCCCTCTCACAGTAGTCCTTAAATGTCTCTTGGTCCTGTTTAATCGATTTAATGGATTGTTCATTCTCCTGTTTGAACAATTTAATGAACTGTTCATTTTCTTTCACTACACGCTGTATGTCCACAGCATTCCTTAGGATATCTATTCCTGTTGAATTGAATTTATTGTTGGTGCTATCGATATGGGTATTTAACTTGTCGTTTAATTTCATAAAATTGGACCTACACTCATCGTGATATTCCTGTATCTCCTTCTGTAGGTCCCTATTGTCCTTCTTCAGGTCATCGAATTTTTGATCTGGGTCTTTCCTGAGGTCGTCAAACTTTTGGTCTGGGTCTTTCCTGAGGTCGTCAAACTTTTGGTCTTGGTCTCTCCTGAGGTCATCAGTCTTCCGGTCAAACTTTTGATTCAAGTTATTAAACTTTAGTAACTAATGCTGTAGTAGCAAAACACTTGCACCTTCTTCTTTGCCGCTAGCTTCGGTCTCTATTCCTGCTGCTCCTTGATCCATCTGCTCCCGCTGTTTGATCATCTCAGCCCCTTTTGCTTCATTCTCTGCCTAGTACTCCTTCTACTGGGGGCACTCGCTAGCTCCGCCGAAGTTCCAAGTACACCTTCGGGACTCACTGTCCCAGCTTCGTCATTTTCCATCTTAATCATGCCCTCAAAATTGGGCGCGAAAATGATACGACACTTCATGCGGACGTCGTGGACTAGGCAGTACTATATTGAATTTAACCTGTCTAGCTCAAATAATAAATAACGTGGGCGTAAAGGAAAACATGACAAGGAATTTGGTAGAAATACAACCTAAGTCTAACTACATTTTCATGTGTGTAAACTCCCAAGCAGTTTACTGTGCGAAGTCCCGTACCGGACTGGCATAGGAGAGATACAATGTGTAGTGTATAGGAACACAAGCAACCTTTTATTAGAGCTCTGAATCCCTTCGATTCCAGAGTAAGAATTTACATGCAGTTGCAGGTGTATTTATAACCTCGGAAAGGCGTTCAATATCCTTCCGCAAAATAGAAGTGGTTTACAATTTTTAGAAATACAATATTAAGACATTTAAAATATACATCTTTTTGGTCAGAAATATTCTTTATAATTCTATAAAATTGTAGATAATTAATGTTTATTTAATTTACAACGTTCGCTTGCAAATAGTTCTTTAAAATACATCATATAAAATGTATTTTTATGCCCTTGGGCCGTTTCTAGGATACAAACATACAATTCTGAAATCATACTGTTTGGCCATAAAACATTGACCCGGAGTTGTGAATCAAAACATCTAGACATTTACTTAAAATATTTTGCATAAGAAAATAGAACATAGAATTGAAAGTAAGGAAAATATAAATTAGAATAAGAACATTATACAAAACAAAAGAAGAGAAAACATAGTGACGTAATACGAATACAAAGTAAAAAACCTACGCGCAGGTCCTGTAGGTGACATCACAGGAGAAAGAAGGAAACAGCAGTAGAAGACAGACTTTGAAAATTTTCTGTTCGATGTAGGTGTGATAGAAACACAAAGAAGGGAAACGATGACTTGTATTTTGGTGAGTGTTGCGGTATAAGGCTCTCCAAACGCTCTATGCAGGGATCACGACCTTGAAGTATTGTTAAACATTATGCATGTAGGTATTACTGTATTCTACTCTTTTTAGTAATTAGGGTTATGAGCTCTTACGTTGAGGAGTTAACGAGCAATGATGAACAGTGATTGTTGTTAGCTTCCGTTTGTTGGACAAACGGTACCAGTCATATGTAACACTCCAATGATGAATATGATTTTCAGAAAGATGTGTTACTTATTTTTTTACAAAAAATAAATAAATAAAAGGACACCGCGGAATTGACGCAAGATCAAAAGTGTTTAATGAAAGGAACATGCATTTTACGAACAGCACAAATATAAATTTCGTTTAAGCTCGATTCTTAATAGAATGTGAGAAATTGTGCCTTATGTCAAGATTTACGAAGTTTAACGTATGATCTGTAAAATGTCCTCCGTAATATAGAATTCGTAATATTTGGGAATTGAAGAATCTGGTTAATGTATTTATAAACTACTACGAAATTTCTACTGAAGAAATATTCTATTATTTCAATATTAATTACCTGTTGACTATGGAAGATGCTTAAGTGTTGGAAGACATCTTGTGCAGTACTTTCGTTGTGCATCCTAATAAAGATTAATTAATTGTGTTTATCTTTCTATCCATATAATGAAAGTAGACAGACCTCGGCCTACCTCTATCAAGAGTGTTGTGTTAACTTTAGCAGTACCAACATCCACTAATTTTGAATAATAAGAGTAGGAATAGAAACAACATTATTTTTACATACAAACAACGTAAATGATTGTAGAAACCTGCACATTTAGAGAATTGTTACGTTCAGACCAAAAGAATTATAGTATTTACGTTGATCTATTGTTTATCACTTTAGAACTAAGATTCTTTTAAATGTATTTCCATCTGTTGTTTGAGTCAGTTAATCACAAGTGAGATGAAAAACATTTATTTTTAATTTCACTGCACAAAATACGTATCAGCTTATCCCAAAAGTAATGTCGTATTTTTGCACCGTGAAGAAAAGAACGATAACTTACTTGGAACACTTCCGTTAGTCAGGAAAATAGTCTCCATCGGACTTCACAACATTCTTCCACCTGTGAACCAGTTGTTGAATCTTCCTCTGAAGGGAGTCACCGGTTTTGGAGACAAAAACTGGGTCACTGTTCGTTGGACGTCATTCGCATTGTGCAGTGTTTTCCCAGAACGGCGGTTTTGCAGGCTGTGAAAAAAGACAGTAGTCTGTTGGTGTAAGATCTGGTGAAAACGCCGGGTGGGGGAGTTTCTTCCAGTCACATTCCTCGCTATTAGCAAAGGTCCTTCTTGCCGTGTGTAGGTGTGCGTTATCACCGTGGATGAGCACATCCTTGCGATTAACCAGAGCAGGACGTTTCTCCAACAATGCAGTCCGTAGACGTTCAAGCTGCTGACAGTAGACAGCTGCATTGATGATCTGGTTTCGTGGCAAGAACTCAAAATGGATTATCCAATGGATATGCCACCGAACACTCAATATCACTTTGCAGGGATGGAGAACCTGTTTTCGCACAGTTCGTGCGCCCCCCTCCCCTCTTTAGGTACCTACTGTCGTTTGCGTGTAATATTATGGTAGAGGACCCATTTTCATTCTCTGTCAGTATTCTATCCAGAAATGGCTCCTGTGACGGGTGAGCAGGGAACTGCAAATGTCAACTTGCTGCTGCTTCTGTTGAGGCATGACAACAAACGGTCGAATGGGTGACATAGAGTTTGCTGGCCTGTTCTTCAACAGTTTGCATTGGATTTGCCTCTACCTCTGCTCACAGAGCACCGTTGTCCAGCTGCACAGGTCTCCATTCTCGTAGATTATCCGTGATGCTGGTGTCCCCAGACCGAAACTTCTGGAACCACCTCTGGCGCTTTCGCACATCCACAATACCCTGACCATATACGGCATTGTTGTTTCGTTCCGCTGCCTTGGCTGGATGTACCTGGTGAAATACATATAGCATGACATGCCGTATGTGGTCTTCCGACACTGCTGCAAAATCAATTGCCCTACATGACTCAGCTATGGGACGTGCTGTTTACTTCACTACTCGCTCGTCAGATTGCGTCATTGCAGCGGTCATCGCACATACGACATTACTTATGGGATAACCTGGTACATAGTTCTACCAACTTCACAATTGATGACGATAGATGACCAAAAAGGGCAGATAAACAGTTTTAATCAAACCACTATTCTTGTAATAGAACAAACATATGTTTTAAAAATATGTATTCACAATTTTGCTGTAGAAAATAAATAAATTTACAAACTTCACAATACATAACCTTTATATGCCCTGACCAAAATGTGCGACAAATACAGTTTATTGTTTAATATTCCTCATTCTTTGAATCGACGCCATACAAAATTAGTATCTGGCAATACTGCCCCTTTCATTTTTCATTTCAAAAATAGTATATATAATCGGCTAGCATACATTGTTTCCATTTAGAAATATTCATTTTATTCACTTGTATTTGTTCCTCCGAAAAAGTTTCAGAAAAGTAACGAAACGTCAGAATTTTTCGTGTAATGTTTTGCACAGTTCTTCGGAAAGTACTCATTTTTGAAGATTTTCATATGTTGAAAAATAACATTGCTTTCTATTTAATTATTGTGTACATTAAAACTTTCCGGTGCGGTATTAAATTCCATTTACAATGTGTGAATGTCATCCGAAAACATAACCATATATTCTTCCATGCTGTCATTTTTTCATGTTTAGCACAGATTAGGGAAAATGGCTCATTCTACTCATTATGTCGCAACATATAGAACAAGCCTTTCACTAGAGGCCTTAGTAGTGTTCCACCGAAAGATTGTACCTTCTCTTTCCTTCATTTTTTAAACATTATTTTCAAAATATCACTTCACTCGTCACCATATTACCTATCCTTTTAATTTTTCCCATCGTTTGGTAATGCGAGTGCACCGACTCGCGAAAAAATATCACGTATATTTATTTGTTTCTGTCTAATATACGAGATAATTAGCTGCACACCAACAGGTAAGATAATTTACACTGATTATCCTAATTTTATGCTTTTTTGGGATGCATGCTTCATTATCATTAGCGTAAATGGCTTTATATTACGTAGTGTGTGAGTATTCTGCAGCAGGAAATGGAATCACATGACTCGATTTTTCGGATTCTTCATCTTCGACAGGATGGACCAGTTTTCTACGCTCTTGATAAAACTATGTCCTTCCCTTTCATTTTATTATAGTGAACATGCACCTGCTGTAGACTCTTGTTTTTAAGTAGTTCCGGCTTGATTACTTGTTCATCCACTCCCTAAATGTGAAGAAAAGTGGCTCACCATAATCTGCATACCATATGCTTCAGGTGGAAAAGATAAACATTTTCAGGAATTCAAAATTGCTTTATAAAGTCGCTTTCACATGGAATTTCATAACATCTAGTAGAATGGCTTACTACGATCACGAAAGGTAGATATTTCATGAACATCAACTTCTTGTTGACATCAAATAATAAAGATGCCATTGATTAAAATAACTTACGAGTGAAATACGTATCTAATCTGCGTGAAGTGCGAGCTTAAAACCAAACAACAGAAGACATACAGTTCAAATAGATAGTTACGTACTTTATTTTTAGTTACCATTATCAGCATCATTACTGTTGACTGGAGGCGACAGTTCAGCTCTCTCCTATGATTTATCCATACCTTCCTAACAACTCCGTAAAATCACCTAAGTTGAAGCCCTACAGTCAGTAAATATAAAACTTATTCTCAGATAAACCGAAACTTGTATAAAATAGGTTGATAATCCTAGTTTCAGTCTTAACATCCTGAGAGTCGAAAATCGTAGATAAACCGTTAACTCTCTCCATTAACCTATCATTTTCATATGAGTTAAATCTATATTTCTTTTCATAACACAGGGCCTATGATCTACTGGCGAACTCGATGACAATGAATCAGTATGGGCTGGTTTGAGTTTTGTTCATGCTTTATACTCTGTAAAAGAGTTTGTTTCTTTCACTCAGTCATACTAGATGAAAGTCAAGATGGTGCCTTGACATCTTATTCCTTCAATGATCTGATTAAACTTGGTAACAAAGACTAAAATTGCTCCGAAGCACATACAATGTACAGTTTATTTTGTTTTCATTTTATTAAGTCACTGACAGCTACGAAATGCGCAGACCTGTTAAAATTACAAAAGCAGCCTCTTAACCCCAAAAGGGTTACACAGAATCTATTCACTTAATGGCGGCTTTCACCTACCTAAACAAAACTAAGAGGACTTCAGGATTACTGGTAAAAGATTTCTAAATTCAGAACAACCATTCTTCTAACATTTTACTTTGAATAAATATTACACACTGTTCATTCTTTGTTATTTATATGTAAAATGCGCTTATATTTCTGTCACAAGTTGGAAACTGTAGAATATATGACTAATGTACTTAGTTCAGATTATCTGACACTAAACGATTCTTGAAAAATCTCTCATTAATTTTTAGTGCTTCCCAAAAGTTTCGGACTTCTTTTAATTTGGTTTTGTATGTATGTCTCGAATGCAGACTAGCTCCTAAACGAATGCGGATAAAAACTGACTTTAAATTTGGGTTTAAAGATCTCGATTTATCTTGTCATTTTCAATCTTGTAAGGCTACAATCTTCTGATATACTACTAATGCTCTATATAAGTAATCAGTCTCTGCCTAGGCGAAAACAAGTAGAGAGAAACTGATTTCAGATTTAAATTCAGCGACCTCAGTTTACTTGTCCGTTTTCAATCTAGTGACATCACAATCTTTTCGTATGGTGGTGTTTTTATACTTCAACGCCCTTCTGCGAATTTGATACCCTACTCAAATTTTAATATTTTTTTCCCTCGGATTTTCGGTACATATAACGATGTGCAAATTGTCACTATAATTCTTTCTTTCTTTCTATTATACGCCCGTCAGTGTGTCAATTAGAGCCGTCCTGATTCTGTATGGTAGACTTCTTTGTGCTTGTTTCGTTTTATTTTGCCTAGTGAGTAGTAGAGTTCTTGTTTTATTGTTTTAACTAAGATATGAAGCGCATTTTACGAACACTAGATGCATAACAATTAAGAATGAGAACATAGAGAAAGTAAACAATTTTAAATACTTGGGATCATATGTAACAAGCAAAAACGAGGTTACGGAAGAAATAAGAAGTCAGCTTCTACTGGACTGAGTAGAAACGGACAACGCATGTTTCTATTCAGTCCAGAAACTCCTAACTTCGCTATTGATATCAAGAAAGTTGAAAATGAAAATATACAAAACGATTATTCTGCCGGTAATACTTTACGATTGCTAAAGTTGGAGTACGACTCTAGCAAATGAACATAAAAAATGCGAGTGTTTGAAAATAAGGTTTTAAGAAAAATATACAAGCTGAAACGGGACAAGATGACTAGGGAATGGAGGAGACTGCATAATGAAGAACTTCACGGACTTTACGACTCACCCGAAGTTGTAAGACTACTGCGACGACTAAGTTGGGCAGGCCATGTAGCTCGGATGGGAGAAAAACTAAGATTATATTCCATCGTGGTTGGTAAGCCGAAGGGAAAGAGACTGTTGGGAAGACCGAGACAACGCACAGTGTGATATATTGGCATTCTAGTGGGACAAGAGTGCAATTCCATTATACAACAAAGTACAAAATATCAATGGCAAAATATCCTGTCTTTACAATATAATATTTGGTTTCGTGGGCAATTGAAGATTGAGTAAGCATAATGACCTCAAAGTGCAAACACCAATAATATATTTAAGCAGCCTTTGTGCAGTGAAGTAGTCACATGAGTTTAATGTTTGTACTTGAACTATTTAGAAAAACTTGTGTTATGTTGTTATATTGTCTATTCTTCAAGATACATGTACGTATGTTGAATGTTTCAAATATTGGTTTACTAACGTTCAGAATCACATGTGAAATTGTAGCTAAATTTCAGATTTCAAACTGTTTATATTTCAACTTCCATTAAACTTTACTGTATATTCGAAACAGTAGTGGAATTGCATTTTTGTTCCGCTAGAATACCAATATATTACATTGTGCGACGTTAGGGGGATCATACGTATATGAAGGGATCTTCGAGAAATAGGTGTTTGTGATGAAAACTGACATAATCTTGCTCAACGTAGAATCGTATGGAGAACGTTTGTTACTACGGCGATAAACTTGCGAGTTCCGTAAGTCATAGAGTAAGAGTAAGTAAGGATGCTGTTGAAGATTTATATTTAAAAAACAAAACAAAAAAACATTATTTTAGAAACTTTAAGTTCTTTACTTTTTGTCTTTTTCGTTCTTCTTTATACGATCGTATATAGCGTACGATTATCCACAGGTGTTTCTCCTAGTACTACCAAACCATCTCTGTTATACCTCTGGCAAACAGACAAATAAATCAATTCTGTACAGTGTCTCTCACCCACAATTGCTTCGTGTTTGAAACGCAGTATGGTAACTACGGGATAACAAATAATAATAATTTAAATGCTAGATAAAGTCAATTCATTTATTGCTAAAGAAAATTACAAAAGCTAAAATTTCTGACCGGATGCATGAATATATATCAAAATGCATGCATATCAAAATTAAGTTACATTCGGAATGGGAAAAATAAATATTTAATTTGTGTGTACGGGCTTTACATGCTACTGTTAGTCGTTGTTTTTTGTGTGTTGAACATGATAGCGAACAGGTTGATCCAACATCTAAATGAATATGTACATGTAAATGATTTTTCACGTTTGATGACCTGGTACATTTCTACCATTTAAGTGGTAACAAATTTTGACCCACCCTGTATATATTGATTCAGACATTTAAATTGAAAATTGTCTCCGGATAATTATAACATGAAAGTCAAATAAATTTGAAATCTGCGACGATTCGAAATTTCCATGAATTGACACAACATAACTGGTGAAACGAACTTACTTTCCTAAAAGTTACATGGCGCTCACATTTAAAATAATTGCATCTTAGTAAAGTAGTACATTGGAATTAGATTCTTGAAAGTATTATAGAAAATGATAAAGACAATCAATTCATTGTTTATAATCAACATTTAATATAATGAATATTCTTATACAGTGCCCTGCACACAAGAGTTACCTGCTCCAGAGCTGACCTTAATATGGTAGTAGAGTGGTAAATTCATTTTCCTTAGTGAAGAAAAGATGATCTGGTAAGAGTTAACAAGTGGATGGCCTTCCATAGTGGTTTTAAGTGCACTTTTCGTTGATTTCATTTTAGCGTGAAATAGCTGTGCTTTGTTCGACTCTTGGTATGCTGAAGAGTTTCCCTTTAATAGTGGTCTTTTACTTATCTATGTTGTTAAATTAACTTGTTCTTGTTTTCTGAACAGGTAACTTTGGCCTAAGCCCGTCACGTCTGAGGAGTGACATTCTTCAGCCATTATTCTTTTGGGAATGGGGTGGAGAAAGTAACGACTAAGTACCTTCCTGGAAGATCTTATTGGTCAGGAGGGCGACGGCTGGACGTAAACCAAATACTTTCCTAATTCTCTTGCCTCACGAAGTGAGCAACAGCCGCCAGCGACGACAGTACTTGGGTCCTTTCGATGTGACTTCACTTGTTAATCATTACCAGACATTATTTGTACAATGACGATCAGATTATTTAACTGCAGATCACCGCAAAACCGCTTTTTTTTTTTTTTTTTTTTTAATGTGAAACAGCGCACGGACTACTTTCCCACTCGACCCTCGCGCTAAGAGCGGTTATTGAGAAGGTTACTCTTACGTGCCGTGCACTGTATTCATTAAAACACAAATAATATAATGGCACTATGAGGGAAAAATATGCCATAAAAGACTCACGCTTGTGTTTACCTCTGGATTATTTTATTTTAGGCGTATATTCATCGTTCGTACATTTTACATTTTGTAATATTTGACTGGAGTATATTTGCCAGATTTTCATGTGGACGATTTCTTTGTGAAAGAGTATTTAATTTAGATGATCGAAACAGAAGTGACATAATAGCATAAGCCTTAACGTGTTCAGTTCAGACTGAAAATACACTCATCTTGTGTCTTATGGATCTCTTACCATTTTTAATTCTAGGTTCGACCGAAAGAGAGACTCCAACTGAAACTTGGCGTGAGCACAGCAGTAATTCCTCACCCGATGCACCAAATGACGATAGTTTGAAATCAAAGGATGGACTCTTCGCCATATCGCCGTTTGTAAGGCCTCCAGCTGAAGATCGTTCAAAGTATGAAAAACTGACCTTTAGTAAAGAAGATATATCAGATGACGACGATGATGGTGATAAGGACGATGAAGATGGAGACGAAGAAGAGGAAAAAGAAGGTGATATTAATTTCCAGAAGGAAAGAAAACTTCCTAAATCTTACAGTAAACGCATTAAGAAAAGTAAAAGGTCCAGTCACCGGTCAACGAAAGGAATTTCCCTGACTGCAGGAAGTGTTTCAGATAATGATTCTATTGGCTCAGCAAGTGACCTTCGTGCCCGCAATGAAGACGAAGAGGAGGACAGGTATGTAGATCAAGAAAATATATCTGAAACTATTACTTGTGGGTCATCTGCATATCAAGCGGAGTGTGAGAGTGTGACAACACATGAAGACGAAATTAGTATTAAACATCAGGTTACTCCAAATTCAAAGAGAAAAATTCAGGATAGAGTTAAAAGTGGCCATAGAAGTAGGACTATCACAAAACCGGAAGAAAAAGACTATGGGCATGATATTTTTGTAGGCCATGAATATGGAGATAAACCTCTTTTAGCTGACGACGAGTTAGACACTCAAGAAGAAGAATTGAAACATTCCCAAGAACCTACAACCGAAGTGAATGTAAAACAAATAGAGAGTACAGATGTTGTTTCGAGCAAATGTGGAGTTTCAGGCTTTTGGAAGAAACCAGGGGAAACGCGTAAAATAAGGTCGTTAGACGGAAATGATGAAACGGACGTATTTGCCTTGGCTCCTTTTCAAAATCCTTCAAAGAATAAGAGAAAGTCATTATTTCAGAGTCAGAGTCAACCTACAAGTCAAACTGTATCTCCTATGGATCTCTTTGGTAAGTCTCTCATTACTCCTCCAACTACAACCCCTACATCTGGGTGGTCTCAACCTCATACTCCCGAAGAAACTATATCGTCGACCTCTATTATTGCTGTGGATAACGCTACTTCGTCTGTAAGTTCTACCGTGAATCTGTCTGTAGGTGCTACATCAGAAATCGTTTCTAGTGCATCAATTAAAACTATTGTTCATCGTTATGAAAACATAAATATTCTTCCACATGAATCTTCTGATGGAATAGCTAAGACTGATGTTCATCATGACTATGAAAATGTTCATTTTCAGGCGTCAGTTCCTCCTATTGTTGAACAAGATGAAGAAATTTTAGAAAACAAAGATATGTTTGGCTCTTCTCCTTTTAATTCAGTTAATTACAGTAACACAAGTAAGAACCCTTTCCACAATCCGCAGTTGCCCACTTTACCATTAACTAGGATACAAGCAAGCGTAATTTCTCCACCTCAGCGACTCAGTATTCCGCCAACTACTAGTGTCGTAAGCTCGCAAGAAACTAAACCCACAAGTAAGTTGATGCCAGTAGCAGATCATTGCGTTGTACCTCCTGAGGATTTTAGGCTTTCTTTCAAGGCTAAGATGATTACAGAATCTAATGTAACTGAACATTTGAAAAGTCCTCCTCAAGTTAATGTTGGTATTTCTGACATGATAGTGGGTGGAAATCATCCAACACCAGCGGTGACTCTTGGAATATATACTGAAAGCGTGGCATCTAATTTAGGCAATTTACAGAGTCCAGGAGAGGATCTATTTGGCGCAGTTCCATTTTCTGAGATGACGTCGCAAATTGTATGTCAGCAACGCCATCATTCTTTGCCATTTGTGAGCTCAACAGGATTGTCGAGTGTAAAACTTGACAACCAGCAGAGCTCCTCCGATCAGCACCCCGCTGCGAAGTCCCGATTAATAGCTCAGCGATCAGTTGGTAGCTGTTCTTTTCACGATACAGTTAGTATGAAACCATCAGTAGGAAATGAAAATACACGAGCATCTCCACGTCCTATCAAGAAAGAACGGTTAAAAGATAAGTCTAAATATCACTTAATTGAAGATTGTCCCGAAGAGGTTTCCCAGATTCCAGCGAAACCTACGCATAGTAAGACAAAGCAATCAACTAAAAAGTCAAAATCTAAGAAGAGTGAAAAAGTAAGGACTGATGGAGGAGGTTTTCAGAATATGAGTTTCGAAGATATATTGAGTGATGAAGATGATAATAAACAGTTGGACTCATACATTCCTCATGAGGTTTTGACGAAAGAAACGTGCAGTGGAGAAAAGTACGGTTCACTAAAGCGTAGAAGCAACCCGTTTTCTTGAGTTTCTCTCTCAAGACAATTTAGTGTCTCATACCACGTATTGTGATGTGGTTTGTAATCTTATCGGAACTAAGACTGAGATTTAGAGCTAGTAACTTCCGTACAGCTATAAGTATTTATCAAATATCTATTAAAATTCAGTTGCTTGGTGGCCTTTTCCTATATAGAATATTTTGTAGTAAGTAAAGAAGCCGAAGCGAATTGTATGCGAGTTTTAAAAGAAAACTGATGGTTAAATATAATTTTTTAAGAATGTTAATTATGTGATACTAGCAATTATTGTAAAGCTTTATTGTATTTAGTAATTGCATTTATGTGCTTGGGATTAATTGTAGTGTAATGGTGTGTGTGTACTGAAATGCCTTCATGAAGTAGTTGTAGGTAAATGCGAAAGCAGCTGGTTGTGCAAACATTATGTAAATAATCCAATCTTACACATTTTTTAAAGCATAGATTAAAAATATCATGTGTTAGGCTACAGACTCAATAGTTATATAAACATTTATGTAAGCTGGTAATTTTCTTTTGAGCCAAAAATGTACATATTTATGTTATTAGGTTGAAATATAACATAATATCATTGTTGATTTATATATTGTCTTCGATTGTTGAGTTACCAGTGATTGTTTTATTATTACTAGCGTAACGATTTGATGTCGTTACTTGAAACTGAAAGGGAATGTAATTGTATTAATTGTGTTGTTTTGAAATATTTTGTATCATGTACAAATTTTGTTTGTGTAATGTGTAGATTCGTGTTACTGGTTGAGTAGATAGTGAGAATTCACGAGACAATACAGTATAGCATTATTGAGACTGGTTTTTCAGCTAAAATGATTTTGTTGTTGTTGTTGTTGTTGTTGTTGTATCTGTACACTATGAAGGTAATTGCTTTATTTTTGCCGTAGAAAATTTACATTATGTAGGTTAACTTAAACATTTAGACTGGTCATCTGCAGTATATAAAATTTTACAAATAGAATACCCAAGACTATATAGCAATAGTCTCAAATAATTATGTCTGGTCTCTCTGAGGTAAGTGATTGGCAGAATATTTTCAAAACAATATTCAACATTGAACTTTGTGATAATGTATTTCAAAGCTATTTTCCCTCCCTGTTTAACACCCACCCACAAGCATATATGTATACTTACATATTGTACGGTTCTTATCGATGTTTCCAAATATTTGCTTTGAATTTTGTCAGTAATTTATGGATACATCACTGGTTAAAAGTTCTGATTTTGTTTACTAATATATTCGTGATTTGTGTAGAATGTAATTTTGTTAAATCTTGTAAATAAATTAGTTATATAGATAATAACTTGAGTTAGCGAAGAATTGAGATAATGAATTTAAGAATTGTCCTAAAAACAAATGGCAAACAAGACATACTTAACCGAAAGCGATTTTTTTTTTTCCTCAGTGTCGCGTTTTAATTTCTGTAGATTAAGACTGAGAAAGTAGCACATGAAGGTATACATTTCTACGAAGTATGTTAGTGACACAGTCACCTAGTTAACCTATTCGTAGACATAATAAGCGAATTGATGCCAGAGGCATTCATTAGAGAAATATGAACTTTCAGGATAATTATAATAGATAAGAACATATGTTGGCGTCAAAGAAGAGATTGCAGTTGGTTTGAAGATTCAGAAAAATAGAATTAAAAGTGGTAGACGAGATTTCAGCATTTGAGGAGACAAGATCTTAATACGTTTATCGTAGAAATGAAGCTGAAGGAAGAAAATAACATAAACCTGAAAAGAACACAATAGATTAATTGCATATTACTAATACATGACCGTCACTTCTGCCTAAATAGCAGAATAAAGTACAGAAAAGGTAAGGAATACTGTGACGACGATCTTGTATTGGCTGGCTAATTGAACTACGAAACGAACTTTGGCATGTGAAAGTTAAATTTAATTGACCTGCACTGAATTTTGAATAATTGACGTAAAAAGAAAACGGCGGGAAAACCCACTGCGATTGAGCCTTAAAGATTTAGGTGAAATATTTATTCTTTCATTTTGTAAAGCATTGCTAGAAAATATCCGAGTTATTATCGGACATACCTGAAAAAACAGTCATAAATTTGTGAATTGAATTATTGTTTTCCTTTCCTAATGTCTTTATTGTGGTATATTATGGATTTTCTTTGTACAACACGTTTCGAAAAGTGTACAAGAGCACTTATGATTGTGTAGGATGAATTGGTACTGATAGTATAAGGAAGCATAGTAAAAAAATAAATCGTTATTAAACTGTCTGTGAATGAATGCTAAATGCACTTGCTTTTGTAAAGTATTCACGATTTTAAAATGTTCAATATGGTGCCAAAAAGTTATTAGTTTCTAATTGGGAGCCTGATTCATTACATGAAAAAGAACCTACCAAGGAAAATGTAGATACATACTCAGAAGTATTGGTGAGGTGACGAGATGTGATTGTTGTATTGTGTGTGAAATTTTCAAGTTTTGGTTTCATTCTAATAATTTTTTAATTATTTTTGTACATTCTTCATCGTTCTAGCGTTTTCCTCTTGCTCCAAAATGTTACGTATGTAATAAATTAAGCTGTTAGTAATCTTATGAATAATTTATTTTAGGAATTGTATACATATTAGGCACTAAAATGTACTCGTAATTTTTGGTGCCTAGTTTATACTAGTCTAGTATCTAATAATACTAATTTAAAGATAGCATTTTAGCTCAAGATTTCCCAATATGACATGGCATAATTCTCGTGAAATGTTTGTTGTTGCTGTTGGCACGTAAGTGAAATATTTGTATTATCTGATTTAGTTCTGTAGTGTTTATATATATATATATATAAAGAAAATATTAAAATTCGGTGAGTATAATATTAGTTTGGTGTAACATACAGCAAGGAATATATAAAATGATCGCATTCTTTGAAAACTTTAAATTCTAATAGTGAGTAAATATATATATCGTCACCTTGGAACCAGCAGGTACAGTGTCCACTTCCGCTACATTTGAGAAAAAAAAAACAGTTCTAAAATTTGAAGTTTCATTGAAAACCTGTATAAATTCATTTTATTTGTAACATTTCTAGCCACTTGGGGGGTAGTTTTGTGATATGTTATTTTGGGGGTTGATGCCCTTCAGTACAAGGTCTTTGACTGCAGTGTTAACTCCGTTTTGCCAAAAAGTGGACATAGAACCTCCTGGTTCCCAGATGATGATGATATATATATACATACAGAGAGAGAGAGAGAGAGAGAGAGAGGCGCGGATCCAGGACATGATCAAGGGTGGGGGGGTTAAACCATAGTTGTGTCACTTTATCCAGTGTAAAGTAGGATTGAAGGTCATTTTATCCAATGTATACCTGGACGTCACCTATAGCCCCTATATATGTATATATATAAGGTAAATGTGAGAAAAATGAAGGAAAATACTTAAAGCGTATAGTTACGTATTAGAACACACACATATTTACATATCTAAAAGTCACTACGATATTTCGTGCATACAGTTACACCTTTTCAAGTATAGAGCAAGAGAGCGAAGTGCACGTGTTCACAAAGTACAAGATTGAAGGGACAGTGGCGACACGTAGCGGACGATGCATCAAAACTGAAGAATAACTGACTGCTGTAGTGCGTAGATTTCCGGAACTGTAAATAATAATAACTGTATAGCGTGTAAGTACAGAGTGGGATCGTGGATGGAAATGTGTTGAAAATGCAGAGGAAAAGGGAAGTTTAGAGTTATTGAAGGTCTGCTAATCTGTTTATGGGCAAGCTCGAACATGATTTCCTGCAAACTCAGCCTTTGACCCCTCTGTTCTGGGTAATATTCTTGGATGATATAATGATGCTATGGACTCATGGTGAAACCAGTCTCAAGATATTCCTAGAACAACTGAACCAATTCCGTGTTGTCCACTTCACTTCCATTTCTGACAAGAGTCAAATTCCATGACGTGGACATCACTTTAGAAAATGCAACACCCTGACCACTTTCGTTCACATAAAACCCACCAACCATATACAGTACTTTTACACTACGTAAGTTCCCATCCTTACCACACCAAGAAATCGATTCCTTTCTCCCTTGCCCTCAGAGGACAACGCCTGAATTCCACCACTTCTGCTGCTGAAACTTACAACCAACGGCTCCAGGAGGCTCTAGTCAACCGAGTCTACCCTTCTAACCTTGTAACCAAACAGATCTGCCGTGCATCCACACACACACAACCCACTCAAAAATTCAACTCACCGACTTGAATCACCCAGTTCCATCCTAAACTAATCAGGGTCAAACAAATCCTACACTCCACATCCTCCAATCAGACCCAGACACAAGATCAAACCCACCAAACCTAGATTAGTTTTTCAACATCCACCTAATCCTTAGAAACATCTTGGTCCGTACGAATCCCTCCTTGCCTTCACCTCACACCGGCGCCCACACATGCCAGAAGCCCAGATGTAAGGTCTGCTCCATTTTCATCACTTCTCCCACAATCATTATCAATACTGCTAATGGCCAGTACACCCTCAATCCCATGGGTACATGCCACACCTCTAATGTTATATACATCCTAACCTGCAAGTTCTGTGATGCCTTTTATGTGGGGGAAACAAGTTGTGCTCTCAACATTCGTATTAATAACCATCGTCACTTCTGTACTATCAACAAACCGGATGCCTCAGTTTCCTTGCACACCGAGCTCCACAATACCAATTTTGATCTATCTTTTCTGGTTGCCATAATCTACATTTACCCCCTACGACCAGCACCTCAACACGCCTCTGTGGGAGAATGCCTGTATTTATGGTGTAAGCGCGAAAATATATCCTGACCTTAACCTTCAATAACTCTAAACTTCCCTTTGCCTCTGCATTTTCAACACATTTCCAACCACTATCCCATTCTGTACTTACACGCTATACAGATATTTTTATTTACAGTTCCGGAAATTACGCGCTGCAGCAGTCAGTAATTCTCCAGTTTTGATGCATCGTCCGCTAAGTGTCGCCACTGTCACTTCAATCTTGAACTTTGTGAACACATGCAACTGTATGTACGAAATATCGTAGTGACTGTGAGATATGTGTGTGATCTAATATGGAACTATAAGCTGTAAATATTTCCCTTCATTTTTCTCAAATTTACCTTAAAAACTGCCTCCCGGCTTTTCTTTGTGCTAGTTACATATATATATATATATATATATTTGGCAACATGGTGTTGTTATGATTGTCCAAACAAACAAGAAATATCGTGTTTATTTATTGCGTTTTCACTTAAAAGATCTTTTAACCAAACCAGTAACGTCCAAAGTTTTCCTCTCACTGTTTGTTGGAAAGTTAGTAGGAAAATAAAAAGGAATGAAACCCTTACTTCGGACATTATTTACGTAAATCGTTACCTTTAAGTACGTGCAAAGTTAACTACTCGGAGTTAATATACGAGTCGTAGTAAACGACTCGTAGTGCTCTCACTTCTTTCAATTTTGATGTTAGTATAATAATCAGTTCTGTTTGTTGTAAATTACGTTCTAGTAAAAATTTCTCAGACTTCTAGCCAGTAAAATTCTTCTGAAGAATGTAATTAACACAAGCGTTTCGTGGCATGTGTTCCGTATAGGATAAGAATTAAGAAACACTCTTTCGGCAAAAGTACATAAATGGAATGCTGTGCTTCAACTACAGCCCAATAGGAGTGCAAATACTCTGCGTTCCACGGCATTTGTAATAATTTCGATTTCACTTGATTGTTGCCTCCCATTGCTTTAGGGAGATAAAAGAAGTGCAGTGGCGTAACAATGGCGTTTGGTGCCCCTAGGCAAGATCCCTAGATGCGCCTCCCTCACCCATCGAATAAGCGCCATGCATCACCATCTATAACTTATGCGTACGCGCAGAAACGGCCATAAACCGAAAATTATCAGTGGGAGGCTATTGACCGTTTTTCTTTTTATATCGTTGTGATTTGTCTCTTAAAAGCAAACTGGACCGAATGGCCTGTTCATGAAAAATATAATCATGTAAAATTCGGACTTTTTCGCAGTGGTGGTGTATGTAAACAGTAATGTATCAATCAGTATCACCAATAGGATTTCAAATGGATACACATAGTATGTTACGATTTTACATAATTATAAAATAAATAATAAACCTTGGGAAACTACTTATAACCATTAATTCTTTCATTGTATTTTTTTTTTTTTTTAATTTTTTTTTTCCGACAAATTGTATACAAAATCAAAAATGTTTCTTTCTCACTTTTGCTTCTGCAAATGCTTTTATCAGATCAGAGTTGTCAAGTTCATGAGCTCGTTTGCGCTCAATACTCAGCATGGCCACACCCCAAAGGCGTGCTTGGGTCATACTGTTTCTGATATATGTCTTGATTAATTTTAACTTATCATCTCTCAGCAGTTGCAACCGGAAGAGTTACATATAAACAAAGCGCAGTCACCAGATTTGGAAATGTGAACTGAGGTCAGATTCGGTTATAAAGTGAAGAATCTCTACGTGGGTTGAAAGATTTGCTAGTCTGTCTTGAAAAGTGTCTCTGAAAGTCAACACTTCTCGTGGAAAGTCACTGGATAAATCATCTTCATACAGAAGCGCAAAGTCATAAGCCTGCTTGGTGACCTCTTCTTCAGGAGTGGTTCGTAACATTGACGAGCATATGAACGAAAATCTTTCACAAAGTTCCCTCATTCCTTGGAAGCGTTCCTTTATGTTTACTATTACGGAGTCCAGGATAGGCAATAGCACTTTGATCTCGAATTCTTTGACAGAGTCAGTAAATCGTATCTTCTGCCAATTCATCAAAGAATGTTTTCGGCACTGGCTTCCTTCTTTCTTCTAACTTATCTGAAACACCAAATTTGCGCGCACAAGCACTGGCTTCCTCGAAAACTTGAGACACATTCTTTCTAAGATGTTGCAGTACTGTACAACATTCTTTCATTTTTGTTTTGACACTTTGCAGTTTTTCTGACACAACATTAATGCTTCTGAGAACTTCCCACAACACAAGCATTACCACGAAATCGAACCTTTCCATTTTTCGATTATAACCAGCTGGTTCTCTCCGTTCTTTTTCTGTTCCAGTAATGCACATGACATTAAGACATTTCATGACGTCCGCATATCTCTTTGTGCGAACACAGCATTATGACTTGACTCCAGCGTGTTGCAGAGAGTTTCATTTTATTTTTCAGAGATGCATCCTGGGGAATACAGTCTTGTAAAGCCGTCCACCGTTTCCCGCTGCCACCAAAGAAGTTAAATATATCTTGTAGAGTGGCAAAGAAATTAACAGCTTCTGTGTTAACTTCTGTCCGATGTTTGTAGCATCGGACAACACGAGGTTCAGATTATGTGCAGCGCAGTGAACATATATGGCATTCTTGGCATGTTTTTGAATCCGCATTTGCAAGCCAGAAATACGACCACTCATTACCGCTACTCCATCGTATCCTTGTTCTCTGCACTTCTTAATGTCAATCCCATTTTCTAATTGGACTTTTAGTATTAAATCTCGATAATTTTCTGCACAGTGTTCGTCCATATCATAAAATCCAAGAAAGCTTTCTACAATTTTGAACTGTGGGAAGACCACCAGGTTTAGACGATGACTTCACATAACGAATGGTGTAGCTTACTTGCTCGATTTTTGTAATGTCTTGCGCTGAAAAAGGGAGCCTTTTGAATCTCATTGCAAATGTCTTCCTTAATTTTGTTTGCAATGAGATCGATGATTTCATTCTGAATTTGTGGGCTTAGGTATTTGATCTTCTTCCGGTTGTCTTCTAAAAGGCTCTTCAAAACGTAATCAAATTCTGCGATAAGACTGATAGTTCGAAAAAAAAAAAAATACCTGAGTTGTAGCATTCTTTCACAGATTCTCCATGTCCACGAAGTGCCACATTACCGAAACACAGGAAAATGATAACACGAATCACTCGCTTTAATACTTCCTGCCAATAATTAATGCTCGCTTGTGTTTCCATATCGAGTTTGCTTTCCAGTGTTTGCCTTTTGACCCATGCAGATTTCTCAATTACTGACTGAATATGGCTTTTTGAGCTCTCATGCGTTGCTATTTTATTTGACAAGTTCTTCCATGTATTTATACCATTAATCCATTCTTCTCGGAAATTTCGTCCCCGCCTATCTACAAACAGCCTTCAAGGCTCACAGTAGACCACACCCAACTTGGGAGAATAACATAACCATAGCCTTTCTAGGAGAACACCAGCCTTATTTCGAAAAGTGTAGTACTGATTGGAAAATCTACGATTCCCATCATTTTCATTTGTAGGATACACTGATAATCGTAACCTACCTGAGCCATAGTTCAAAATCTGCTTTTTGAGAGCATTATCTGTCACTTCAGATGGGTAGTTCTTCCCTATCTGTTGGATGCTCTTTTCTCAAATCCGTCATGCTCGACTCTTCAGGGAATGATGCCAAATCGGCATTTTCAACTTGATACAACTCTTCCATTGTAGACGAATGTTGTCCGTCAGGATATACAGATCCCACATCCTCATTGTCTCCTGAAAGTAAAACAGAAATAGCGTTATTAATTTAATGTCAATGAAACGGAAGTTAATTCTTTGGCGATTGGAAGAAAATGATAAAACTGAAGATACTGAAGTTACTGCACGAGTAACGTTTCACCTTGTAACTGAAGAACACATTCAACTGGTCACTGTAAATTCTGAATATCAATAGGCCTTCAGAGTCATGTTTTCCTGTACTGAACATTAAACCTTAAAAAAAGCTACCTACTGCAATCGGTGATGAAAATCATTCTTAGATGTTCACCTACTCCGCTCGCCAATCTCTATAGCTTACTATATACATTAGAGAGGCCTATTGGTTAATCGTCAGTTTTGTTTCCAAATCGGTACAATGTGACTGCACCTGTTTGATATAGATCCTAGGCCTAATACCATAAGGAGTTAAATGAACAACACGCGATGGTACCTTCAGGCAGCCTGTTTTCACACTAAGACTATTTATCAGATTGGCCTTGCTCGAAGGATTTTTTGACAAGTATAAATGTTGAACTTCGTCATTGCTGCAGTTTTTCTTAATTCTTCCCAT
>JAGDQP010010876.1:22473-35555 GCA_022664845.1 Lepisma saccharinum
CTGAATAAAACTAATGATACTGAAGTTACTGCACGAGTAACATTTCATCCTGTAACTAAAGAACACATTCAACTGGTCAATGTAAATTCTAAATATCAATAGGCCTTCAGAGTCATGTTTTCCTGTACTGTACATTAAACCTTTAAAAAAGGCTACCTACTACTATCGGTGATGAAAATCATTCTTAGATTTTCACCTGCTCCGCTCGCCAATCTCTATAGCTTACTATATACATCAAAGAGGCCTATTAGTTAATTGTCGATTTTGATTCGAAATTGGTAGAATGTGACTGCACAACACGCGATGGTACCTTCAGTCAGCCTGTTTTAACAATAGAGCTATTTATCAGATTGGCCTTGGGCGAAGTTTTTTTTTACAAGTGCAAATGTTGAACTTCGTCATTGCTGCAGTGTTTCTTAATTCTTCCCATCCCGAACCGTATATTTTGATAAAATACAGTATAGGCTTCAGTGGCACAACCAGGATTTTATGGGACACAAAGCAGAAACTAAACTTCAAACGACATGAAAAGTGCATTTTGTTACTAGAAAGGGATTAAGCGAGGATACGCTACTGGAGGAAAGAAGAAACTGTAAAAAAGATGTAGCACCACCATTGCTGGCCAGAGCCGTGTGGAAATTATTTAATATTAGGACCAGGCCCATATTTAAGAGGGTGTTAGGAATCCATGATTTCATCATGTAAACTATTATTGTTTTGCTGACGACACATCAAAATCTTGTGATGTTTATAGTACCATCTTAAAACTAGAGCAAGAGTACAAGGCGAAATTCCATTCGTGTGAGAATAACTTAGTCATCAGTATCAACATGTGATTTCTAATATCAACCTAGATTCCACGGAAACCACATGATCCAAGCTACTATTTAAAAGCTGGACCATGGGGTATCTGGCATCAGTCGTCAGGGAGTCGAATCAAAGACAATAGTCTACGGAAGAGCTTCCCCAGCCAGGCATACCGATCAAACCAGTTCTTTATTATCTTCAATAAATCTTTGTTGTTATTCTTTTTTATAAATGACGAGTTATATCTACCAATCCCTTAGAGGAAAAGGAGTAAATAGGCCCCTATATAACAAGGGGGAAGACAGATTCAGCCACCTCATAAGTCATATGATGACTGTAAGAAAGTCAGACTGAAGATTTTCTAATTTTATTTTCCAGTTATTCTTAAATAAAATAGAACTCCTCTCTAATTTCACTTTCCATATATAAGCTTATCTCGAACCTCCTTAGCATTTCGACAGAAAAACCCAGAATCTAGACCTATTTTTGCTACTCCACTTCTTACTAGTCTTGCTCACTGGTTTTCCAATGAAGACTACTGCTTGCTTTTTCATACGAATCTGGCAATACTGATTTCTTGTCTTTCTGACAGCTATAACAAGAAGGCTGGAGGACAGAACATGGTAGCGATAATTTTCAAAAGCGAATGTGGATGTTTATATATATATATATATATATGTAACTGTGTTACTTTAAGTATTGTTTAACATGATTTTCGTATCACAGACTATTCATGATGGCATCAAATAAGTGATCTGCTGGATAATTATCTGCTAAATTTTGTTTTTAACAGGGAAGACCCAAAAGAAAACGACTATTGTTGACGAACATACATTATAATTTCACATAAAAACACAATCTCGTCGTGTGATATTTCCATATTAATAATGTCAAGAGCTTCACCAAACTATTTACCAATAGGCCTACTTTTATTCAACAATGAAACACTGACTAAAAAATACTTCTGTAATAATAATAAAAAAAAACTGATTTCGGGGGTGGGGGCAGTGGGTTAATGTCTTATTATGCTCATGTTTTAGGCTTATACTTGAGCAAGAATTCGCATTGATTTTTATAGGCCTATTCAATTTTATACCACACTCAATAACCTTATACGCAATTTTCTTGAGTACAGCGGAAAAACAGCAATTATAATCATTAGGACCATTCGCGTTGAACTATGTTTAATTAATTCATAATAAGTTATTGTCAGTTTCCTGCTGTCGGTCCCCTAAACAAAAGAAAAAATGTCCAACTCAATGATATGCTGTAACTAAGTTATTTTTAAAGTATTCATAAATAGAAAAAATGCACAAAGCAACTCTGAATTGTTCCTAATACACAAGATTACAAGAAACCAGAAATTCAATGTTCAGGTCAACAGCATGCTGGCTGTAGCCTACATTTGATTCAAAAGCTTGTAGACCTATAGTACGGACATACGAGAAAAAATAATTTATCATTTTACACGGAAGAAAACGTTGTTTCTGTAAATCGTAAATTCACAACTAGTATTCTTACCTTCCAATAAATCGTATTGTATGTATCGAAGTGTATCGCCTTTAAGCCTATCTAAAATCCTCCAAGGCCTCTGGGCTTGACAAAATAAATTCCATATTTCTTATTAAACTATCCCAACCATTATCTCCACATCTCACCATTCATTACAGTAGATGCTCCTCGGAGGGTTATTTCCCGAACTCCTGGAAACAAACAAACATTACTCCGGTTTACAAAACAGGTGAAAAGTCTGTGTTAATTCATATAGACCTATTTCCCTTCTTTCTGCCCTAGGTTTAATTTATGAAAAAAATATCACAGACAGGTTTCAAAATCATGTCCTCCCATTTCTTTCTCCCTCCCAGCATGGCTTTGTACTGAATGGATGCTGTGAAACCAACTTAGCTGTCCTACTGTCTCATGCCACGGAAGCCCTAGCAAATAGACAAGAACTTGACGTCATATACCTAGACTTCTCCAAAGTATTTGAAACTGTCAATCACAAACTTCTTATACACATGCTTAACTCCAGATTTAGTATATACGGACCCCTCCTTCAGCTTCTAACATCATATTTGACTGACAAAGAACAACGTGTCGTCTTCTCTGGTAGCACATCCAAATGGCTCCCCATGCTTTCAGGTGTCCCTCAAGGAAGCTCCTTAGGGCGAGTTTTATTTTCCCTCTTCATTGACGACTTATGTGAACAGATAGATAATTCCTACTCTGTACTTCTCTACGCTGATGACTGCAAAATTTTTAAAACCATTAAATCCACAGAAGATACTTTCTTCCTTAAACCCGCTATAGGCTCTGTTGAAATGTGGTGCAATAATTGGTTACTGAAAGTCAATCCTTGCAAAACTGCTGCAATGCGTTTCTCACTCAAAATGCATAACACAAAATGTTTGCACACATTAGCCTCATCTAATATACAATGGGGAGACCATTACAAAGACCGTGGTATTATATTTGATGAAAAACTGAATTTTACTCCTCACATTGAATTCGTAACTTCTAAAGCACTCAAACTTCTTGGACTTCTCTACAAGTTTACAGATATTAAAGATTTCAGAGCTCTTTGTTCATATTTTCTCATTTGTGTACTTCCTACTATTGAATACTGTTCATCTATCTGGTCTATGGTTTGTGAAACCATCTTATCTAAATTGTACAAAGTCCAAAATTTCTTTATCCGCACTGTACAACACAGGGTACCCAACCTCCAACACAAATCTAACGTAGACATTTTGAATTATCTTGACTTAATAAACATAGACACACGAAGAAAACTAAACGGCTTAAAATTTCTTTATAAAATAATGCAGGGTACACTTAGGACCAACGACCTTCTTCCACTTTTTAACTAAAAGTACCCAGACAAAATGCCCTACATCATTTCTACCTCTCAAAACCGAGGTTGTGTTTGGCGTGGTCCAGCGATCTCTTGTATACAGATTATCATATTTTTACAATACTTTTCCTTTGCCACCAGATTTCTGCCTCAGTAAAAGTAAATTTCGAAAGGCTTGTTATATAAATCTAGAATGAATGTAAAAAAAAAGAACTGACCTTATTTCCTATTCTATAATTCTTTGTTGTTGTTATTATTTTTATTTCTATATCACATTGTTAGAAGAACGGTGTAAAATGACGTTTGCTGTATCCGTGCTAACTTCTGATAAATAAATAAACGCTAAATGTATATTTCTCGTACACAGAATAAACACTTCCACTATACTTACTTACTTCTTCGTACTGGGTGACATACGGCTACTTGCTGACAATCCCGAGGCTTTAGAATACTAAATAATAATGTCTACGAAGGTGTTGTTCTAGCTGCGATTGCTGCGAGAGGGTAAACATTCGAGTTCCAATACAAACAACATGCAAACAAATCCTTTTCATACATATATTGTGGTTTCTGTGTTTTGGGCAGACAATCTATTAATTTGTTACATCGTGAGCAAATTTGAGATTAGCGTCTAATCACACATGAATACTTAAGAAACCAAACCAAGTAACATACCTTTTAATACGCTGCTCTCGGTTGAAGTCCAAGAGTTCGTAGTTCGTGCTCACTTTAGGGGTACTAGCTGAAACAGTTTCCTGCTGAACGTTCCATACGGGCAAGTCTGCTTCACTAAAGGAGTCTTTGGTATGATGTCACTGCAGAGTGCAGATGGGCACTCTCACTCGAGTTCCGTAACTTGTTCCTAGGCGGGGATCGACTCGGGACTCTTAAACGTGAGTCTAGAGCTATACGTCTGTCCCGGGTTAAACCTTATCCGTCCTGTATAGGCTTGGCTGACTGTTGGCGTACCAGCTATTGTATGTGGGATCGTACCCCGATAGGTCGGTTACAGAAGATGTTCTTGTCGTTCTACTGTTACTTTCATCTACACTTTAACGTTCTTAACTCATGCACACTGAAAGACTGTCTTTGGCGAAAACTGCGGAACACTCTCGAATCTTAACCCCTTGTTCTGATTTAAATACAAAAGCAAGTCTGTCGTCTCATAGCAAAACTATTGAACTAAGGATGACAGATCGCGGCTTCTCTCAAGCTGTTCTCTACTATCTCGACCAATGACAACTGGTCTCGATTGCTTAAAGTTTTGTAATTTTCCTGAATCCGGGATTGGGCTGAACTTTGATTGTACCGTGAGCTACCTCTGCCCTTGATCTTTGGTGGTTTCTCGCTATTCAGCTGTCTATCCTAGCAATGATGCTATGTGTAAAGTGGAGAGTTTACAATATTTGATGTCCCTGTCATTAGATTTGCACATATTCATGAAAACTGAAATTGCAGAAACATAAATCTTTTATTCATTTCTCAACTAGGCCTTTAAACAATTGACACTTCTGCAGGTGTTTAATAAAACATTCATTGAACGTGCGTTTGCAGTATTTCTAAGCATGAAAAACTGGACTGTTGATCTTGTGCTTTTGGCATTGTATTTAAGAACTGACATATTAACATTATTCCCTAATCTTGTGTTGCTATGAGCAATGATTCAATCGTTTTCTTCTTCTTCTAGTCTGGCTCATCGCTGCTCTGATGGTCCGTGGCACAACATGAATTAAGTGTATGCCAGGCTTTCCATACTTAATATGGGGGTGGTTTGGTTTTTGACTTTAAGTTATGCTTACCAAGGTTACGTTACGTTAATTACATTACGTACTCAAATTCGCTCCACAGTATTCATATGAAGTTCTTAAATGGCCGTAACTTTTTTTCTGAATGGTCGTAGAGAGTTCATTCGTCTTTTAGATTGTAGATAATTGAACGTACAAAATTTTATTTTTGTATGCTTTTGTCTAAAATTGACCGTTGTTTTGTTTTTCAACTTCAAACTCAAAAAATGTATCTTTACGCTAGTCTTCATGTGACTTGACCAGTGTGTACCTCAAACACAGCATAGAAATAGAAAAGAATTCCAAATAAAAAATATTTTTTTGCTTCATTATCTTTAATTTGATACACAAAAATAGTACTCTATACAAAAATTTGATCGTAGTTCCTTGGAACGTAAGTTTATTCACAACGTAAGCAAAATTTTTAACTTTTTTTTTTTTTTGTATTATTTTTTAAATATTTTTAGAGCCCTTCGCATACAAACTTTTAAACTCTTCAAACACATAAATGTTGTTGAGTTGCTCACCACTGCCTGTTCACATGTGATAATTTGTCAACTAGAAATATTTCGAAGTGGTGTATCAGGTTCCATTTCCTCAAAACGATTTAAAAATCTGTCTAATGTTATGTCTATTTTTATTGTCTCTTTGAGTGCG
Organism: Lepisma saccharinum; assembly: GCA_022664845.1. Lineage (NCBI taxonomy): Eukaryota > Metazoa > Arthropoda > Insecta > Zygentoma > Lepismatidae > Lepisma > Lepisma saccharinum. The sequence continues at coordinate 28,576 of JAGDQP010010876.1, forward strand.
ATGGTCTTGAAGTTCGGATTTTGAGACGCTTCTTTTCGAAACCACTGAACTGGAGCAAATTTTTTACAGTCTTGCTTCTGATTGCTCGAGTTTTAATCCATCTACTTCAACGGATTCAGAGGCAACAAGTGCTGTTGTTCGGGTTAGCTTGGATGAAGCATCAGTGTTAACTGTTTCTTCTATCCAGAAGGATACGAGAAAAGAAATTTGATGAGCGCTTGGTAGATAAGTCTTCCTTGTGAAAGAGTAGCTTTTACTCCTGTTTAAGTTATCCCCATGTTTAGCAATTATAAACGAAAGAGTGTTATCCAGCGAGCATAATTTGGCCTGTTGCAACTTTAAAAAAATGGACACAGTTTTGGAAGAGCTTTAATATGCGTGTCTACTTTAAAGATACGATATGATCTACTGAAAAGTTTGTATATTTCAGTTAAGTCTATATACAACTGATAAAACTATGCAGTTTTTCCATGCGAACCATTTTTTTTTTCTCTGTGAAATTTTTGCATGTTTCATACAAGCATGTTACATAATACTATTTAAAAGTTCTACATTATCTTCGGTTAGGTTTGCGTTGTGGGCTTTTATTTTGTTCTTTAGTGTAACTATTTCAAACATAATTTAGAAGAAAAAATCTAAAATTAAAGCGTTTCAAAGCTAAAGATAAAAGCATGTGAATCCATTTGAATCTGTTGTAGTGTTTTCCCTTCAAAAAGCCTTGCAAAGATCCAGAGGGTCACTTCACTTTCTATCAAAAATTGTCTCTAACCCAGACCCATCGAGAAATAGCCGAGAACACAAAAGTATGCCAGTTTAATGTAAAATGAACCAAAATTGTCAAAGCGAGGACTTCCTTGAATTTAAAGTAAAAGAGATGGTTTTGCAGTAGCCATGATGAATGAGTACAAATTCTTGCCCACATTCAGAACTGACTTTCTGCGGCAACTTCATTGTTTCGAAAACCATATCATGTTGATCATAGATAAATGTAGCCGATTTCCTGTATTGGTAGGGTATCTATCAATTGTCACTTTTGAATTCCATCCTGTCTCTACATTGGTAAATTTTGACACCACTCAGATATCATCCAGACAGAGTTTGGGAAGAGAATCCTCCCAGTGATGTGCATTTGGTTTTCCGTTATACAAATGCCAAGTTCGTTCACTAGCCTAGGTTTTTTTTAAATGGTTCTAGTGTTTTCGGTGTAAAATGGTTTAGTAAGAGGCTTTTTTACAGCCTGTATTTCTTAAAATTGCATTCTATTTCATCTATTGTAGTGTTCTCTTTATTTTGATAGCAAATTCTAAGTGTATCGTCATACAGTGTTCTTTTACCAGAAAACCTCTCCAGATTTGTATCAAAGTTGTCTCAATCTAATCCAGTGATAAAGTTTGATGTTTGTTTAATATTTTCAGCAGTTGCAGCAATTTCTTCAATTGTGTGATAGCTGATTGAATATCCTAACCCCGTAAACGATCTCAAAGTTTCCAGTTATGCTTTTTACACTTACTTCTAGGAACAAATGCTTTTGTGGCTTAATTTTTCTACTACTACAAAGAAAAAATTGATCCTGGGTTGATGACAGTGACCTCCTTCGAATTCTATTGTCAGTTGGACTGTTGGAGCCCTTATTGAGCCACTGTAGAAACTTTGCACAACTTGTGGAAACAGGCTCCAGATAAAATCTGAAGACTGGTCTGTTAAGATTCTGTGAGAATGATTTTTCGGAGATACAATGCTACTTCCTCAACTTTTGATACAGTATTTGAAAAATATTCTGTTGCAATAGCTTCCACTGATGAAATTTGGCAAGAGTACAATATTAAGTCCAGTTTGTTACTTGGTTGATAAGATATTATTTCCAAAAATGATTTCAGTTTAACTTGACGTTTCTTGTATTTTATTTAGAAATTAATTTTATTTTATCCCATCTTTTCTTGTTCAATTCCAATATGTTACCACTACCTCATTCCGTGTGAATAGTATACTCCATAGTTAGCAAATCTGCAAGAATCAAATGGAAAATAGCAACCAAAACCAAGCCTAACATAAACAAAATTAAAACAATCCGTAAAATTAATTATAATTCTACAAATAAATAGGCGCAATAACATTTTAGGATTCCTTGTGTATGTATGCCTTTGGTATCTAAATCAGTGTTTTGCTGACTTACAGGCTGTAGAAGTTTACGTTCCAAACAGTTACGAGCATATTTTTGGTATGAAGTGCCATTTTTGTGGTATGAAATTAAAGGTAATGAATCATTGAATATTTTTTATTTAGAATTCTTTGCCATTTTTATATTGTGTTTGAGGGACACACTGGTCAAGTCATAAGACTGGCGTGAAGATGCAATTTTTGAGTTTGAAGTTGAAAAACAAAACGGTCCACTTGAGATTAAACCTTATAATAAAATAAAATTTTGTACGTTCAGTTATTTACAATCAGAAAAAAGAATGGACTCACTATGACAATTCAGTAAAAACCAAGACCAATGAAAGAACTTTGTACGGATACAGTCTGGCGGTCATTTTGATGGCGTCATATTCTATCCTCATCACTTAAAATTTCTTAAGACTGCTATATGCTGACTACATACGTTATGGGAAGTCCAAAAAGCATTATTGCACTTGTGGTATTTCTAGGGTAAATAAAAGCGCCCTTGTTCGTGGACTAAGTTAAAAGAAATTTACCTACTACTATTTTTGTAGCAGTTTTGCAAACACACTATATAAGGGGTGTTTCTTCATTTGATTTGGACACCCCTAGCTTCACGACGATGCTGCATTTCTGAATTTTTCGGACTTCGATTTTTTGAATGAATGTGATCATTTTATGTTTTTATCTGTATATTAAATTAGGGTTTAAATTTTCAAAATGGCTAGTGATAAAAAGCTGTGGAGAGCCGCTGTGAAGATATATTTTACAGCAGACCAAAATCAGAAGATTTCTTACGGTGCCGCAGAGGAAAACAGTTCGGTTATGCAACCCACCATATATATATTCAGGTAGCTCCCCAGTTGGCCTCACGACGCTGGGTGGACGCCGCACAGGCAACACCATCTGGAGTACTACAACGGTCACCCGTCCAAGCACTGACCAGACCCAGAGCTGCTTAACTTCGGTGATCTTACGGGAACCGGTAGACCAGCTCGACTAGGGCGTTGCCCATATATATAGGGGAGGGGGAAGAATTCGGGAAGATGTCGGCCAGGGAGAAAGGAAAAAGGCTATCTTTTCTTTCTCAGAGAGAGAGAGAGAGACAGACAGTGTGGGGGTTTTCTCCCGTTTCCTCCCCTCGGTTCGGTATCAGCGAGAAAAAAGAAAGAAGAAAGGAGTCAGCGAACTGGGGGAAGAAGCAGTATGGGGAAGTTGCCGAGAGAGACTTCCTTCTCTGATGGGTGTCCTGGGCAGAAGAAAGAAGAGAATAAGAGAAGTAAGAAAAGCATCAGTGACAGGGCACGCCGGGTTAGGCGGAAACAGGACCCAGGTAAAGAAAGAAAGAACCCTTATCCTTTCCCCTCCCATAGGTTAGGTTAGGAAAAACTTTCTTTTCTTTAATATATATAATACATTATTTCATCAGCGTCGACTCGAGAGCTCATTGTTCATTAAAGTCCCTTTATATCTATTTTCCCTTTTCATAGCGTGTAAAACAAGCCCTCTGTAACATATTTCTTGATATTTTAAATGGCATTTGTCTGTGCACTGTGCCATTTGCAGTTCTTACGTTCTTCGTATTATATATATAATCGGAAACAACCTAGGACTCACGACCTGACTGCACATCAAGTCTGACCTGTGAGCTCCGAAGCATCCAGCAGTAGTATTTTATAAATTGTTACTTCTGAATTATTTCTATCTTCTTTGCCTGTCGTTGGTTTCGACGATCATATCTTCTGTCTGACCCACGCAGATAGCTGATAATGCTTGTGTGACTCTTTTAATAGTGCGTTCCACACTCGATATACCACAGGGCTGCCAAGCTGATATACCATCGCTGACTAGCTGTAAAATTTCAGATTCAGTTTTGCGCATAATGTCATTCTACTGAAATCGTGTTTCTTCTACTGACTCCTCTTCTAACACAAGAGAAATTTCAGATGAGAGAGCAAGTGACGTACAGATGCTAAGAAGAATTCCTCGGGAAGTGGCGGAGAATTGCACTATGTAAAATGTGCGTCATGTTACACAGCGTCAATCGCAACAGCTTTTCAGGAAGGTATTTTGATCGTCACTGAGGAAAATACGAGATAATATTAAACGAAGGTTGCAGAAGAGCTTTACGTGAGTGCAGGGAACATTGAATTCGATGGGATTATACTTTGATGGAAGGATTGAACTAATTTTAGTTCGAAAGAAGATAGGAGAAAAATATTATACTCGAAGTGAAAAAGAAGAGCACATTTGTCTGTGATCCAGTCGGAAATTAGTATTAGGACACACATACACCAAAAGAACCACCACAGTTAGCATAACAGAGTATATGCTAATAGTTTGGGAAATTAAGTCCACTCGCAGGGAATATACAAACTATAAACAGCGATAATACTGAAGTGAACTCCCTTTATCGTGGTAGAATAATTCGTCTTGTCGAATTGAGATTATCAAGGCCATTGCAGTAAATTATTTGTTTCATGCATTAAATTGGGTTCTTGTCGCCTAATCTCTGCCTTAGATAGGTATGCAACAGGACCACTAGTCCTATTGGCAGGGCTCTGGTTGATTGTGAACGGAGACCTGTTGTGAAATTTTAAACGGCCAACTGTGTTTTGCCCGACATTGACACTACAAAACTAAGCAATGACCAAAAATTCTTGTTGCGAATGAATGAATTATGCTGTTATCTCGCGGTAGTGCTCAGATGATTTAGCATCTTTGCATCCTGGCCTAACCTATTATTTTAGGTGGCTCAATGGCTGAATATTGCCTATCGTATTCTCAACGAATATCTCATCAATCCTCTTCAGTTCAGTGAAGCTTTTAATTGAGGTAATCATTAAAGTTTTCTTTTCAATTCGGTTTTCCATTTAAGAAAAAAGAGCCGTTGTGCAAGATGGCGCAAGAGATTTGTTCAGAATGATCAATATTTTCGATTCTTGCCTATAAACGGTCCTGAATAAAGTTATGAAGAGCAATGCATTCTTCGCACGTCCTGAAAATTTGTTTCTGGCAATGAAATGTAATGAAGGAAAGCACATTCAGGAGCTTGCTTATAGAACAATGAAGACGAGAAAGGAAAGAGAGAAAGAGAAGACAGGGATTAGTCAACAGATTCAAGTTAAAGAGAAAGGGAGAAAGAGATGCAGATCAAAGAAAGTACAGGAGAATTGATGAGATGTTAGGGTCTGTGCGATCTTTGAATTTAAATGCAATACATTATATCGATATAACTGATTGGACTAAAGTTAAAGAAGAAATCATTTAAAATTTTGTCTTTATGGAAAAGTCTTAACCTAAAATTTTACATGTAGTGCTAGATCATATGGTACCAAGAAATACCCTGTGGTGCGCAGTGTGTGGAACGCACTATTAAAACAGTCCCACAACCATAAGCTTTTTACGTAGGTCAAGATTAAGGGTGTTCGAAATTCCGGAATAGAAATCAGGATTCCGGAATCGGAATATCACTTTTTGTGATACCGGAATGTCGGAATTTTGGAATTTCGAAAGTCGGAATCGAAAAAATTGCGAATTCCGGAATTGACTTCGGACTTTCAAACACCCTTAGTCAAGATAGAAGAGATCCGTGAGAGTCAAGACCAAAGACAGCCAAACAATGCCTGCATTGAATATGAGAAGATACAAATAATTCAGAAGTAACAATTTATAAAATAGAGAGAAAGAGCCTCATACTGCTGAATGTTTCGGTGCTCACGGGCTAGATTCTATCTATAGTCATGTCGTGAGTCCTAGGTTGTTTCTGAATATATATAATACGACGAACGTAAATGGCACAGTGCATAGACAAATGTTGTCACTTAAAATATCAAGAAATGTGTCATACAGAACTTGTTTTAAACGCTATGAAAAGGAAAATATATATAAAGGGACCTTAATGAGCTCTCGTGTCGACGCTGATGATAGAATGTAATTATGAACCTGTTTATGGCTCTAACTAGAACGAAAATAAAAAAATGTTATATGTATGGCGGGTTGCATAACCGAACCCCCCTCTTAAAACTGTTTTCCCTCTGCGGCACCGTAGGATATCTTCCGAGTTTGGTCTGCTGCAAAATATATCTTCACAACGGCCTTCCACAACTTTTTATCACTAGCATTTTGAATTTCTTTTTACTCCTTGTATTTTCGACCCACCCTACTATATATAGCTTAACGTCGCCATATTAAATTTCTGTGGTTAGTAAATTTTATTTATATATTTAAAGCCTTTAGGCAACTTTGGCTCAGACCGAAAGGGTGATCGGTCGAATGGATGAAGGAAGTGGAAAGATATGGGAGCACCCTGAGAACCCACGCGCACGGTGTTTTTCCAGCACAAAGCCTACATGGCACGAGCTGGAATCGAACTGACCGTAGGTGAGCGCTCAACCAATGAGCCACTGTGGTCGAATTCCAATTGTTTGTCATAGCAACTTAAGCAGTTCCCGTAACCTTTCCCTATGCAAATGTTTCCTTTTGTGAGTAAGAATTTAATGACGAAAGATCTATTAATTTTTGTTTTAAGTAACCTTTTACGACTTTCAAGCCCGAAAAAAGTTCAGTTGATGATTTTGGCTGTAGAATGTATTCACAAGTAAGTATTGAACTTTTTCAGTTACCGGGATGTTCAGAAAAAGGAAAAGTTACAGAGAATGTAGGGCAGGTCATTGTTGCTGTGCACTAATTCTTTTGTCGGAAGGTGCTTTTCTGTGGTATTTTGCATGAAAACTTCGTTGCACTGTCACTATTGACTGATTTTCTGCGAATTTCAGCACGCCGTTGGCAGAGAAAATATGGAACTGCACCGCGCCGTTTCT
>JAGDQP010010876.1:35655-54504 GCA_022664845.1 Lepisma saccharinum
ATTGAGTTAGTAAACACCGTAGAGTATTACGACTTGCCTAGTATGCAAGAAAGTCTAAACTGTTCGCATGTCGTTCCTCCAGAATGAAGTACTGTCCAGTGCATTGATTGAATCCTCTCCTTTGGAGTACAGTCATTTGCTCGTAAAGAATTTGAATAAATTGCATTGCAAAATGGAAGAAAATTTTCGCACGCACATTTTCAGAAAATATTTGTTCTACAAATTCTCTTGTTCCTTGATTTTTTTTTTTTCTCAGAATTTCATACAATTAAATTATTAACAACTTTTCGAGACACGCTCGGCTAGATCGGTTAAGGGGATTTCAGGTTAAAAAAAAGGCTATGAACGCCTTCTGGAAACTCCTGATGCAACAAAAGTACTAGACTGAGACGAGAAGACTGGCTTGAAAAGCTGCCCAAGACCGAACGATGAACTCTTAGCCTTTTCTGTAGCAAGATGTTTTTACCAGACCAGCGGCCGACCATCCTGACGATGTTTTTCTAGGGATTTTCCTCAGTCACACGAGGCAAATGCCGGGATGGCATCTTCAGCAGAGGCCCTGGCCGATACCTTCCCGAATCCTTTCCCCTCCTCTGTCCCGGCCTGAGCCTTAGATGCCTAAAGGCCATAAATAAAATTCAATGTTTTTACCAGATGCATATGAGGGCCTGTTTACCCATATTGCTGAGAATTATTTTTGATTTGCAAAATTTGTTTTCTGACATCTCTCACCCACGAAAATTTGGAATCTAACCTCAATAATGGATTGAACGTGGTCTTATTTGGCATTATAATTCAAATTATACCTCTGGTAAATGCACTTGAAAGAAAATTAATACAGTTAAGTACTTTTTATTCCAAAACTAAGGTATGTATAACTATGTAAGGGGCCGCGGTTCCTCAGTAATAGAGAGCTAGCCTCTGATTCGTGGGATCCTTGATTCGATTCCGGATCGCGCCATGTGGGCTTTTTTTTCCCCGAGGTTTTCCGTTTCCTCCCACTTTCTTCATTCCACCGATTCTCCCATAATCATCCATTCGGGCTGAGCCGAAGTTGTCTGAAGGCCTTAAAATACAATTCAAGTTTGTAACAAATGGCTATCTTATTACATGTAAGTTTCAGGATGAGATCACATAAGGATATGTGTTGAAAATGTAGTGCAAACGTATAGAGAATGAAGGTGTAGGGACTATTCGTCATTTGATATGACAGAGTCATTGAAGGTTAAGATCTGGTTTAATTTTGCTCTCAAACCGTGAATGAAGACTCCTCACAAGCGGTGTATTGAGATGTTAGTCGTAGGAGGCAGAATGTGTATTATAGCAACACAGGACAGATTAAGACGTGTTGCATAACTGATTCTGAAGGAGACTAGAGATCTGGTTTGTTGATGGCACAAAAGTGCGACGATTGTACATTAAAATAATCAAAGGTCCGCCTGTTTTCCCCCTTATAAATGACATCACAAATATCCAGATTAGGATGTAAATTACGTTGGTTTAGCAAGTACCCTTTGGACTTAAGATTTAGTGGCCACTAGCAGAATTCAGAGTAATCGTGTGGGAAGCATGGAGCAGGTTATTTATTTATCCTCGTTTATTTATTTTTCATTTATATTTGTATTATTGATGTATGTAAGGTAAAGCTAAAGAAAGGAGAGAATACTTACATTATATTGTTCCAGTTGTAAAGGCAATTAATACAAATGAAAGTAATATATTTCAATCCCTACGGGGTCTTTCTCAAGCTGGAAGATAGAGATATGACTAACACATGCACAAAGACAAAAGAGTGGAGCGATGGTGGAGCCACGTAGCGGACGATACATCAAGATATAGCAATTGACTCTGCATTACTTGTACAATTGACTACGCTGTGCAAACAGGGAAATGGGGGAAGGATTCAGAGTTATTGAAGATTTAGGTTAGAGGTTTTATTTTCACGCTTAAACCGTGAAAGAAGGCTCCTTTCCAGATGTAACATGTTGAGGTATAGGTCGTAGGGGCCAGAATGTTTGTTAAAGCAGATCAAAATTGGTGTTGAGTAACTGGGTGTGTAAGGAGATTGGAACATCTGGTTTGTTGATGGCGCGAAAGTGACGATAGTTGTTAATTCGAATATACAAAAGTCCGCCTGTTCCCCCCACATAAAAGGCATCATTGAAATATATATGTTTTTGTGTGGTGAGGTTAGTGCAATGTTGAATTATTTGTGACATTTAGGCATCTTTGACGTAGAGTAGGCAAGAGGAGAAGAAGTGGAAAGGATGTCGGCCAGGCCTAGTGTGAAGGTATCATCGTGGTATTAGCGTGGAAAAACTCCAATCAAGATTTTCTGCTTGCTGCCAGAATAGATGGAATAGGCAAGTGGACCCAGTGGTACCAAAGTGTTTATTGATTCACTTGTATACTTCCATATCAATTAGCTTGTCTGATATGATCCGAATGCCAAGCATTTTCGTATATATTAGTAGCAGACGTCTACTTAACACACTATTATCTTTCGTGAACTTGTTTTTGAAGTCGATCGTATTAAATGGAAAGCTTTTTAAGAAGAATGTACAGTTAAACAATGGAATATGGGAAGATACTATATCGTTTGGTGTTCGAGTGCTCTGTTACGTTATTCCTGGAGAAGTTCCCGAGTGTTTAGAATGTTAGCTACGATGACTACCGGTCATTATTCGTCGTGGTTCAATTAAATAAATTACATGTTTCTTTTTCTTTCTTGAATGAAACCGGAAACAAATGTAAATAATGTTGGTTTGGCAATATCCAATTAAATACCATGAGTTTAGTTGTACAAAATGTAATGTGAATTACCTGTATTTGCTAACAAGGTACATCTTTTAGTTTAATAAATAAAATAATGTAAAAAAAAAGTAAACTGTGAACATTTCGAAAATGAAAGAAAGAAAAATTATATTTTTTTGTTTTGTAATGGATCTTGTCTTTGGTAATCAATTTGTCTGTTTCTTAGGCTAAAATGTGAGGTATTGTTGCAAACCATACATTAGAGTACATACAGATGGTGAAGCAAATACTTTAAAACATTTTAATATGCGTTATTTCCAAACCACGTTCGTTGGATTTATTTTAAATTCTTTCTTAGTATTTCAAAGAGGTTGAAATGTTCTTAAATTTTATTCTTAATCTTTCCTGTGTACTTGTGTTGGGAACACGTCGTCCTGACATTTTGATATTCTACGTTCAACTTAAAACGTGTTTATGGATTTCTGACAACTGTTATAAGGCAACGATTGTTTCTGATGTTTCGGAGACTTATCTGACTCTGTCATGAGGGAAATGGATGTGATTAAAACATGTGAATTGCCAAGGTCGTTATAGTTAAAATGGCAAGAGAGTAAACTGAAACGAAAAAATCAAGACTTCATGAAAATTACCTTTGTCGTTATGAGGAAAATCGAAAGTGTAGTTCAGAAAGCCAAATTCAGAAAGAAACAGTAACTGGTGCCAAAGTCTGAGATCTAGTAATCGAGTGGACTTCCTGCACAGAGAGCCATAGTATACTTTACCTACCTCTAGCAGGACCCGGTGTATTTAATGTTTAGCAAGGTTGAGCTTCCTGATGACAAGTTCATTCTGGGCTATGATAATGGTCATACCTCTATGGGAAAGAAACTGTAAATTGTTTTATCCGTGTGGCGACGAGGATGTGGAGCTAGTGCGAAAGTTTAAACTACTGTCGGTAGTGTATCAGTTTTATTTATTTACTTTGTGTTGTAATATTTAACTTCTTGTTTGCAGGTGTAATCTTGTTGGTTTATTTATCTGCTGTCATATTTTTCGATGCTGCTATCTGATGACCTTTGTAGTGGTTATAGTGTGTGATGGGGAGGGACCAAAGCTTTCAGTTCTGTTCCTTTCTCCAAATATGAAGAATACAGAAAAGCTGAATTCGAAATTAATTATTTTTTTAGAAAAATATACAATTCATTCCATCTTACACTCGATTTACAATGTTCATATTCCCACTAAAGCTACTGAGAAATCAACCTCCGATTGGCTAGTAAGAGAAAAAGAAAAGAGAAAAATGCAAAAGTTACCTACACCTGCATTACTTCTCCACAAAGTTCCCCACTGTTGCAGGTACTTACCGTAGTGTGGCACCAGCTTTTTCAGACTGCTTATGGAACAGCCCCACTAAGCTACCCAATTGCTGATTCCATCCATGAACATCTCTACTTTTCTTGTGGTGAGCTGTCACAGAACAATTATTCATAACGCCATCGCCGTACACACGGCAATCGATTATCAATCTTTGCGTACAGTTGCGCATGACAAAAGGGACAAGAACGACACTGAATTGGGACTGATGAACTTAGTCCAGGGAATCTACTGAAAAAATACTCTTAACCTAAAAAAAAACTGTAATAAAAATGATTTTTTCACTATTCTATGCAGAAAAACGTGCTGAAAAAATATATAAAATAGACACCGTTTAAATCATGAGAATCGGCCGCTATTTTAAAAAATAGAGTTTTGCATTTATCTCATAAACGGTGCCCCGTACAAAAATTTTATAGGTGTACAAAATGGAAGATCGTTATGTTTTCTTTCTGAGTCACTATTACTATTTTACCATCACTATTACCTATGTTTATTTGTTTAGAAAATAGGAGTTATTTGATCAATTTGGCAAAAGGTAATGGTTTGTCATTCTGCCATTGCAGGTTCTAACCTTCATGAACGGATCGAGATTATTCTGATTAGTGCTGGCCACATTACCAGAGTGATTAAAGCTGAGTTCAACGCGGTGAAGACGGGATGTGCGCGTGACAGGCGACGTAGTGGACGTTTCTGGTTCAGTTTATAGGGCTCTTCACGATGGTTGCCAGAAGTGCCCTTGTCGTGCTTTTGTCGGGTGCGGTCCTTGGTCGTCCACTACGCCCTCTGTCGCGTACACATCCCGTGTCCACAAATTTTGTCAATATATTCAATTAGGTTGCGTTTGCTCTGTCTGCTTTCTGCGAATGACCCGCGTTGAATTCAGCTGGAATCACTCTAATACTGCGACCACCACTCATCAGCACAATCTCGATCCATATGTGAAGGGTTAAAAGCTTGCTGAATCATCTGCAATGGCAGAATAACAAGCCATTACCTTCGCCAAATCACCTAAACAAACAAACGTAGATAAAAACCGACTTCACATTTGAATTTCTGAGAACGAGCTAGCCTAAAACAATATACCACACGATTCCCTTCCATTTGAAATTCTCGACATGAATTCAAGATGGTCGCCATGAGGCCCGTTCCCCGTCAATGCTTGGTCTTACTCTATACAGCTGTTTCCAAACTTTTTCCTCAATCTGAATTTATAACCTGTTTTGTTGTTGTTGTTTTTTTTTTTTTCTGTTAAGAGTTAAAAATTTACCATTTTTAAACCGCTGACAACTTGTTCGTTATAGGTGAAATATGGTAATAGTGACTTAGAAAGAAAAAAAAATACGATCTTTCATTTTGTGCTCCTGCAAAACTTCTGTAGGAGTCACCATTTATGGTGGGGGGGGGGGTCGCCAATTTTCAAAATGGTGGCGTGTTCTCATGTTTTAAACAGTGTCAATTTTTTACGTTATTCAGTACATCTTTCTGCATAGAGTAGTGAAAAAAAAAACATTGCTTTTTTTTTGTTGTTTTTTTCTAAATCATATTTCTCCTGGACTCCTTTGGAAAGTAGAGCAATTCGTATATGAAAGACGTTGTTTCACTATTTCACAACTTTCTGATGAATTTCCACAAATTTCAAGAATTATTCTGTATGGAATCGGTAGACATATTGGAGGCCTGCTGTCCAGCTCATGCATGAAATCAACAGTGGCTGGGTACCGTGGTGACCCCGCTCTGTAACTATGGTTTGCAAAAGGTACGAAATATGCCTGAATTAGAGTGGAGAAGTGATGCAGGTATGTTTGTAAACTTCCATACTATATATAGGGTCTGTATGTATATACCAGCAAATCTGACATTGATTTCCGAATATCTCTCGTACTTTTGTCTCTTATTTTCTACATTCCAAGTAAATTTATAATAAATGAAAGTTTAGTAATTTATTAGTGTATCCCATACCAAACTAATAATGTGCATTAAATATGACTATTTTTATTGCTTTATTAAGGGAATCTATATGAAAATCCAGTACAGTGAGAGGAGTAACGGTAGGCAAAAATGTTCTGTTCTTAGACTTCATAATAATGAGATAAGGTCATGTGAAGTAGAAGATAGTTATGGAACAATCTTTGATAAAAGAAGATTGGATAAGAACGTAATATTTGATTGCTTAAGACAAAATGCGTGGATCTACATAAATTCCAGCTGATACTAGCTTGTTCATTAATTTTGTTATTTTATATATACGTATATTTTATACTTTCGGATTAGTAGAAACATAGTGATTGTTGTTTTTCTTTCAGTTGTGATGTTGATTTTGTTGCAGTTGTTAAAAGTATCTTCTTTTACTGATTATATAGTCTGCGTGATGGATAAAAATATAATTATATGTTTTTGCAGCTGTACGATAATTCTTTTCGTATGCATGTGTATACAATTCAGTGTGTTTGCTTGTACAGGAAACCGAACAATTCTAAAGCGATATAGATTACGTAAACAACATTTTCTGTTAAAAATGTATTATTTAAGCATATAATTGTCTTACGAGTTAATTCTTATCTGAAGCAAAAAGTCGATTCTAGTAAACGTACAACTTCATCAATGAACTTGTAAGGATGGAAGGTATGATTTGTTGAGTTTTTGTAAGATTTGTTTTATGTGGTGTTATATTTTTTTTGCATATGGTCTATACATTTGTGAGAGAAAGTAATTGAAGGAATTACAATCAAGGCATAAATCTTTTTTTTTTTTTTCGTTGTAAAATAAGTAACAATGTACCATAGACCTACATTTGTTTGACTTTATAAGCAACAGTGTAACAATCTTTATGAGTAACGTAACAAAGCGATAATAGTGCGAACTATTTAGTTTCTTTTTTATTTAATGACTGTATGTGGTAACTGCATACGTGTAGCGAATAAAGCTATTATTTTATGTTCACTGATAGATAGTATACTGTTGCTCACATCAGGTATACAGTCATGAAGAAGTTAAGAAAATGCAAGAACCTTTTATATTAGTCAGAAACATTATTTAACCTTCTAACACAGAAAAGGTAATGCATATTTGAAATCACGGAGAAAATAAACAATTTATATACGTACCATTACCTTTTACTATTGCTATATCGTTATACCAGTGAATACAATAATTGTAGATATTAAATATATGACTATTGAATATTGAAACATCTGAGTAATTGAACACATGTAGGGGAGCTACCATGGCTTTTGAAATATCTGTGGATCGCTGAAGTAACTGAATCTGATCGTTATTAACTTGTATGATTGTAAAAACTACAGAAAACTTTCTGTAGACTATTTGATGTATGTTGTTTAATTTTCATTAGTAGTGTTTCATGAAAACTTAAGTATTATTTTGCGTAAAATTCTTTAAAATCACGTTTCATATAATAGTAGGCTACATCGATTTTATTTAATTGGTTCACTGTATTGGGCGACAAATTGATGGCTTGAGTTGGTGAGGCGTTATCACATGTTCTACTAAGCAATTTAACATGCATAGTTATAAACAAGTAAGAAATGTGAATTGCGAAGTTTTGAAAGTAAGTCATCGATGTCTGCAAGAAGACAATTGTTATCAGTCTGTATCAGTTCCCCTTTCTACTTCTGTTTTGGTAGGTTTTCAAAATCAAACTTTTTCATTCTTTAGATGTAGATGTATGATGTAATTACGTCGAGCATCAGTTTTTGTTCCTATCCAGTTGCTCTATTAGTTCTACACGTATTCCAATTTTTATTTTATGCGTTTATTTGGACGAGTATTGTAAATCTCTAACTCTGTTTTTGTAAATGTGCTTGTCTTAAACCACAACATCAGAGCATCTTGTACGCGTTAGGCAAATTAATTTACGCAAGTTAGTATTATTAAGATTAATAACCTTGTCTATTTCGACTTAATGTAACATATTTTATGACAGTTACGCTGTTAGTAGATCAAATTTGATTATGAAATCCAAGTTAAAATATATATATATATTCCTTATTAGATAGCTTGATTAAAAATTTACAACAATTGTATTGTGAATAAGAAAGATAGTGTATACATTGTTGTTTTTTGACTGAAGAATTTATGGGGTAACGTACTCAGTTTTACAGGGAATAAGCAGCTAATGTGATAACATCTGCAGTTCCTTCAGTGACATGGACATTAAGGTGAAAATGTATTTAAATGTGTGTTAAGGTGCCACATTACATTGTATTGTGAAGAAACTGTAAAACATGTAATTTGTTACAAAAATATTAATAGATTTTGAATTTATGAAGTTTATCATGTAAATATGTACATGTATATAAGCATATTCAGTATATGTATATAGGTATATATATATATATATATATTCACAAATATAAATAGACAAATCAAATATGGTGTATAATTATTAACTATGCCTAATTTGTTGTACTTCCGTTTGTACATTACCTGCAAGAAAATATTGATGTAAGAAATTGAAACTGAAGCATGTTGCCACCAAGCGAGGTTGCTCTGTTGAGGCATGCTCGCTTCGTAATCAGGTTGTTGAGCGATCCAGCCATCTTGTATAAAAAAAAAAATCCTGTCACATTTGGTGGTAACTGGAATAGAACCTTAAATTAAGAGAAGAGTCACTTCGGAAAGAGCAATGCAGCTAGAAATGTGACAGGATGAAGTCTCTATAAATGTAAAGTTTCGATGCACATTATTTTTGTACAGCGTGGAATGGCAAGAAATTATAAACGGAGATAACTAAATGTATTTTTATTTTCGTCACTTTTATGTATTCACGCTTAATTGCGCATTTTGCCATTATTTTCACATTCGCTTTCAAACATTATTTATTTATTTATTTGACCAGACAACATTTAATAAATTCCAACTACCATAAAATTTTAGAAGCCTTTTTTCCGACATTATTGACTTTGAATTCAAAAATCATAGTTGCTAATTTGTGTGGGTCCCTCTTTAATCTAAATTTTACAGATGATTTGAACTCTTAATTAATTCTGTGGTGTTACCAAAAGCAGGTTAAGTCAGAAACCTCCATTTTACAGTAAAGGAAAAGAAACTGCGTAATGATACCTAGGATCTACACAATACACAATTTTGAACTACCTTCCCTACGTAATTATTGGATTTTCATGAAAATTTTACCTGATAAACTAAGAACTGTTAACAAATCTTGTACATAATTCAATTTTAGCAAACCTTGATGTAATCCGCTTTTCCCTGGCACTGCAGGATTAACCCTTTGTGACCTTACCCTGTTACTGAATCTGTGAGACAAAAGCGAAAATACCCATAACTCAGAAACTGTAGATGATCTCTTGGCTATTACGATTGGGTTATTCTGCAATATATTACATTTTGTATCTGCTATACTTACGTCACAGTCGTAGAAAATATCGAATTATGACGTTTGCATTTTAACAAATCGCGAACAAGTAGGTATTCAATCAAATTGGACCAAACTTGGGAGAACTATAAAGAACAAGAAGTAATCTATATTTGATAAATGCCCTCAGGAGTAAATTAGAGGAAATAAGAATTTTTAGCGGACTTTTCGTCTTGTTTTCTCACGCATGATATCAATTTGGTCTGTAATAATCTTTGATACAAATCTTGTAATTGATTTTTAACTCACTTTCCATCATCCGATTTCTTTGAAATTACGCAAACTTGCTTGCTTCCGATGACAATACAATATTCAATCATTAGATATAAGACAAAATAATCCAGTTAACTGTAATTAATAAATTAAAATAATTCGAAATTATCCTTAAATGCACGCAACGCCGCAACTATTTTGTGAAATTTGGGTTGCCTATCTCGCAGGGAGTTTAATCTTCAACATAAAATAGTTAATTAAAAATGATTTTAAAAAAACACGCTTTTTTAAGATGAACTAAAAAGTAAAATAAAAATGAATTAATCTTGTGAATCGGAAAATAAAAGCGTGGGTCCTCTTACTTACCTTATCATAAAATCTAAAAGCACCCACGCTTTTATTTTCCGATTCATAAGATTAATTCATTTTTATTTTATTTTTTTACTTTTTAGTCCATCTTAAAAAAAGAGTATTTTTTAAAATCCTTTTTTAATTACTTTACTTTTTTCTATCGTTACTATGAGAGGAGTGATAGTCTAAGCTTGTGAACAAATATTGTAATGAGCTCGAGTGATATTAAATTACATTAAAAATGAGACAAGTCCAAACAAAATTGTGATCGGTATTCTAAATGCGTTTTCGAACCCTGTACATGACATCTTTTCTTTTTCCTCCACTGCCTTGCTTATACGCTGCATACTTTAACACCCACCTTGTTTGCGTGTGGGAAGCTTGCGGAGAATATACGAGCAAAGGTTCGGTTGCAGAATCGGTGGCTGTGTGTTGTGTATGCAATTGCCAAGGTAGATGCGACTGACAATATCAGTATTACCAAATACAGGGCATTCAAATTTTGTCATTGCTCGTATTAGTACCTAGCAACAACTCAGTTGGTGATAATGTAACAGTTCAATAGAAATGATGACTTTTAATTTTCCAGTAATTAAGAAAATAAAATTAATTAATAGGCGAAGGAAAAGTGCTCTTTCATTATTAGTTGCTTTGTAGTGAAAAAATAATTACCCTTGTAAGTTTTGGTACTAACATTTCAGCTAAGTTGTGTAGAATTCGGCTCCACCAAGTACACAGGTAGAAATTGTACTTCATTACCGTATTTTGAAATTTCCGTCAATTACAGCGAGTGTTGAGAAGTTTTTCGACATTAAAATTGGTAAAAACTTCGAGCAACGTAGGAACAACTTTGCCTCGGTTATTTGGCCGTTTTAAGGATAAGGCTCTATCCTGGAATTCCTCTCTGTTCGTTTGATTTTAGTGTTGGACGCCGCGGAGTTGGAGAAATCCTAGGTATTTGTAGCTTTCTTCTTCTGTGAGTGCTTCAATAATTTGATCGTGATGTGTTGTGAATCCTCCTTCGTTTGTTACTTCGCCTCTCGTCATGTGGAGCGTTTTACATTTTTCTATCGCGTTCTTACTGATTGATGTGCTAAATTTTGCTGTTATACTTAGAAGTCGTTTCAGATGTTCAGGGGGAACCTTGCGTATAGTTTTAGGTCGTCCATAAATGAGAGATGAGTAACCGTGTATTTCTCGTTGCTCAGTGTTCTGAGGGTGAATCCGTAATTGGTACTTTTGAGTGTGTGACTTAGTGACATTGGGGGCATACAGAAACAAAGTGCACTGAACGATTCTCCTTGGAATATAATACCCCGTTTAACATCTGAATTGGTCTTATCTTTAGGTTAGTTGCTTCTTGTAGGTATAGTACTGTGGTTCATGTTTCAATGGCATATTTCGTTAGTTTTATATTGTTCTCGTTGATTTTGTATATTTTGAGAATGTGGATTAGGTACGAGTAGAATACACTGTAAAGTGCTTTCATATAGTCGATGTACCCCATATTTAGGTTTATTATTATTGCAACCCACACAAGTGGATGCTTGGAGACGGTGGCATCCCCGCAGTATTTTTCTCGTGTTAAATAATGTTTATGCCAGTTTCGGTAATTGGCATTGAATGAAAAGAGTTCATGAATGAATAGAAACGGAATTAAAATAATATGAACGATGATTTTAAAATGGGTTGGCACCAATCAAAACGCTTCCAGCGGCTCTGAATTGCTCTAGCCGAGACTTTTACCACGACACCTAAAGAATCTCTCTACACTTTATGGTTCCTGAGATGTATTTTTCGGACACGGACAGACGGACTGAGCGGACTTATTATGAGGTCCATATTTTATAGCTTCGCTATCGAGGGACCGAAAAACCTATATTTTTGGAGTACATTACTAACACCCCTGCACAAAGTTTATAAGCCTTTAATGAGTTTGTTGTTCGATAAGTATCAATGCAGATACTTCCTGCCACCGAGAAATGTATCAGCCTGTTAAATAAATGGGTTTTATGCAGCAATATACACAGCAAAACGCTGGCACATATAACAAACCGTGGCGTTACAATATTAATAATAAGCACGACCACACACATCACTCAGATGATTATTATACTGAAAACACAGTCTTTTACCCACAACCACATGTATATACTTTCCATTGCACCTTACACCTGGAATCAAACCTAAAAAGGAGAATAAGGACATGCAAGCGGAAACATAAATATGAATATACGAGGGTGATTCAGAAAGTAATGCCTCCAAGGTATTACCTTTATTTGTGTTTGACAGATGGCACCGATACAGGTATCAGCGGACACCTTGCAATGTCAGTTACAAATGGTGGCATCACTTTTCAATGTAGTCCTATTACGAGCAACACACTTGAGCCAACGCTAAAAGAGTTTTCTCATGCCGTCGGCGAACAATTGTGGTGGCTGCTTCCACAACCGCGTAGTAGTATAACCGTGCAATAATCGAAAAAAAACTGGTATGTACAAAAGTTCCTGCTGTTTTTGCAGATTTACTTATACTATATTGCTTAAATTTAGGTCCGCTGCCATCCTACAATTAGCTTGATATACCTCAAATATCAGACCAATTTTATTCCTTTATAATAATTCAGTTATAACCGTGCAATAATCGGAAAAAGTAGGTGGATCCTGAACCACCCGCTTAGCTTCCTCCATTTGCCTTCCTCCTCGTAGATTTCAATAACTACATGCCTGAATACAGTAATCCAACAATTTTCACTGATTTTATAAATTAAACCCTCCAAAAAGTGGGTGTCTCCAAAGTTCTGATGGTTTTTATACACCATGGTTTATGCTATTTTGTTTAAATTTGCATCTGTTGTCATTTTCAAGAGTTTGTAGAACATATGATAAGAAACGGTAGTAGTACATGAAATTGGTATTTTTATTGATCGAGTACCTTAAATTTATAGTAATTGCGATTTATTAACTGCGTTCAGTGGTATCAATACGTTAAAAAGTCAATAATCAAACTGCTAGCAATTTTTCGGGGCATTTGATGTACAGATTAGCTTCAGCACCGTATAGTTTGTTTTTATAGCTTAATCCAGCAATTACCCCTATTTTGATGTTTATTTTATAATTCAGGTAAGTGTCTAGTACTTTATGAACATACTGTAGTGTCCACTCATTGGAATTTATATTGGTGTGTTACCTTGCCATTGGCTGACTTCGATAAGAAATGGAGGAAAATATATGATAGATATGGGAAAGATACTTCAATCAGAATGGTCTACAGTGGGAGTTGAAGCCGGTTGCCTCCCTCAGTTATTCTTTGAAAACCACAAAACCATAGGCTTTCAATAAGCTGTTTGGTGACAAGCTAAATGAGGTAAAGAAGGTGACAGATGCGGATAAGTGTCCTCACTTCTTCATTCTGAACTTTCAAGAAGAAGCGTCTGTTTTCTTCCCTCTTCCCCTAACAGATTGCATAATTAATCAAAAGTGGAGTAGATGAAGTCCGTTTTCTCGGTACCAGCTGGCGCGAAATTGGATTATGTAGACCATTATTTTGATGAAAGTGACATGTTTTGGACATTAAGAAGTTCACCTATAGCCCTTCAGTTATTAAAATGTAATTCTTTGAACTGACAGAGAAGGGTGGGAATCTCCTGACCGTGAGAAGCAGGAAGTCTGGACGCGACGAATGTGGGGGAAATTCTGTCTCCAGCCAGACGTGTTAATTGTTACTACGTAACACATTATAACATCTGTTATGGCATGCGCCAGATACTTCATTACAGTGTTAGCTAGGAGGAAGTGAAAACTTCTGTTGATGTGAGAAGTCGAGGTAAGAAAATGCATGCCTTTATGCAATCTTTCTTGAATAATCATACATGGAGGGCATTAGTTCGAAAACAGGAAAAGTGAAGTTTTGAAAGAATATGAAAGATTGTTTTTATCCGACCTTGTAGGTATGTCTATACATACAAGATACAATTTTGAATGATATTTTATATTGGGAAAAGACGAAACTTACGTAATTGATCACAATTTTAATTTGAGACGATGAAGTATGTATAATTTACATGTAGAACAACGCAATCCGAATCGCTGCAAGCAGAAATTAGTGGAAAATTGATATTGTTTGGACACTGAGCGCTCCAGAGGTGTGATTATTTTGCATAAGAAGGGTTTCTGCTTATTTTCGCATTTCCATTTGCATAGATGAATGAGATTTTAAGTCCTGAGATGACAAAATATGTATAATTTACATGTAGAACAATGCAAACCGAACCGTAACAAGGAGAATCTATCCTAATATTTTACTTCTGAGGTGTAAGCAAAAGGTAATTGAGGAGTCGACATGTCTTAAGATTTTAAAGCCAAAATTACTGCAATATCGCTATTTGTGGGCTAGTTACCGCACCAAAAGTATACAAAGAAGCGTGCTTTATGTGTACAAAGCTATTTTAACTTGAAACATCGGATATATATTGGCTCGGATGGTATGCAAAAACTATGTGAGAGGATTTCCGACGCTGCTTTTAAGATATTTACCTTAATACAGGGTGATTATTGCTTTGAATAGCAGGCGAGACACATTTGAACCATGACGTGCGAAAACTATGAGACGTCTTTCAATCCCCTATGTATGTAGACGAACGAGATTATATTGTCTCACATGTGTATAAGAAATATTCATTGGAGTATTTAGCTGAAAACACGTCTTTAAAGACTGGAAAAGAACGAATTAAACATCAAACTACCACTTCGGAGACTATATTTACCAGGAAAGAGAAATTCTAGCAGATAATTCAAGCACAAATGAATCTGCATTTTATTTTATATCGATTTACTCTCGGAAAGAATTATTTGGTGGCAATCTATAGGATAAAAAGTGACAAACGTGATTATGATGTCTCTAAAGCAAGCTTCTCAGATGAGAATTGTGGCTATATTTTGTTTATCGGAGTCCTTGCAAGCACTTAAGGGTCAACATATAACGAGAAAAGTGACATTTGAAGTAGAAAGAACTTCAATAAAACACGAAAATGGCCTAATTGATGTGAAACTCGGGGAATTAACAGCTCTTATTTACCGATAGGCAATACGAAAGAGACAATAGAATATGATTTTAACCAGAAAACTACTCTTTGAGCTGCTAATAAAACCCGAAAATACAAGAATAACGCCGTATTGATGATTAGCAAGTACTTGGACATGAAAATGAAGGCACCAAGGTGGGTGATGTACAATGTAATTTTGTTAACATTTTACACTGAAATAGATATTTCAACGGAAATATCATTGAAACCATATTTTCACGAAAATTATGAGAATGGAAAATCAAGAGTGATAAATCAATGCTGTCTATATTTTGCGCTTTATTAATACGAAGATAATTCCTAACAACCACATCTATACTGGAAGTGACTTTATCTTGACAGCCGAGATACACTGCTTCAATTCGGACCCCTCCGCTCACATTAGATAGTTCCTTACGTTACAAACAGAAAACATGACTAGAAGATCTTTTCAAATAGGTAAATGAGTGTAAATATTTACAGATGTCAATACAGTAACAATATTTAAGATAGATGCTAGTATATTTCATAGCAACGGTTATAAGAGTGACGTCACGGATACCTACCTGGAAAGAGAGGAGGAAAGAAACGGATGAATAGCTGGGAACTTGAGATGCGAGTCTCTTGCAAGTGTTGCCAACGTTGCAACTTGCAAGATTGTAAACTTGAAAGTCTCATGTCAAAAACAAAAGAGCAGTAAAATAATTTGAATGATCAAATAATTACGACAGTTGTTTATTGCATTCCAAAAATGCCGAGTCATGAGTAACATGTCAAAAACATATTAAGGTCAAAAAGAGAAGGATTTCAAATAAGGGGTGTGCTCCAAAACAAGGAGCTAGCTAGCAAGTCCTCTCAGACGTCATTGAACGCAAAAAAACACACCAAATATATATACACACACGTTGTGGCGCGTAAGAATACAATACAGTGAATATATTATTCGTGGTAATGTTATTGCATAGCGACTGAAGAGTGACGTATCGTCCTTATAATCGATAATGGAAACTATGTGAAAATATAACGACTTCTATAGGACGTGCTTAAATTAGAATATTACGATTATTTTTTTCCTCGCCAGCATTTTAACAAAGAGTTTGCTATTTAAAAAAGGGTTCGCCCAATCCCCCTCCATCATACCCCTGTTCGAAATGGCAAACTGCAGAAGCCACTGCAAAAACTTGAAAAGTACCAAGAGCATTCCCATTCACCGAATCAGGACGTAAGACTAAAATTGCGTATATTTTCTCCCAAAGGAGACATTTGATTTTTTGAAACAATCGGAAATTAATTATGGTATAGTTGAAAAAATCGGAAATTAATGATATGAACGAAACATACTCACAAGGTAAAAAAAACACGTGATAATTTATAATATTCTTGTTATTTTTTTTATCAGTAATAAAAAATTACTACTACGTGTACCGGCTTATGGCATTGCCACACAGATTATTGGAAAAAGAGATATTCAGAAATTTGAAGAATTTATGAAAAAAAGAAAGGAAAAAACGCAGCTTTCGCGTAACTTCTGTAAAATTTGTGGAGACACCAACACTGATTGTCGTCTGCGCGCGTGTATTTGTGAGTGAGTACGTGTGTGTGTGGTGAATGGCAAGTGTTCAGCGCGAAATTGAAAATAAGAATGAATCGGTATTATTACTTTACTGGTTGATTTGTGCGAGCAAAAGCAGTGTGCATGCTCTCGGTTTTAATTTCAGGATTGTAGATGATCAAGTACAAAATTCTCAATATCTATTTCCATGATGGTGCTTTCATCATTAACGTTAAAAGTTAGTCAAAGAGGTGTTGGGGCGAGCAACAGAAAATGAGCGGGAAATCCCCGCCCAAAGCCGGCCAGCTGAGCCAATATAGCACTCCTTGAGTGAGAAAGGGTTAGCAAGCCAACGTGTAGTACTCAGCTTGTAATTCGGCTATCAAGTTAAGGTTGCGATCAGTTTAGTCAATATGTAACAAGAAAACTGTCATTTAAACTAGCTTGAACACATATTTGAATTTGAAAAGGACGGATTTACATAATCCCGACTACTTTGAATAACATAGAACGAGAAAACTGACATTTGAAGTAGCCTGAACATGATTTTAGATAGAATCTAGTCTTTAAATTGTAATTTCGTGTGTATATAACGATTTTACATGTACGTTTCGGTAGAAAAGACGGCTTGGATAAGAAGACAAACAGTATTTATAGTAGTTTGAATGAAATGAGAGCTAGAAAGAACTGATTGTAGCCTAAAAGACTACTTGAAACCACATTTACTCATAATATAAGGAGAAAAGTGAAAAGATAAGTTCTATAGGAGTGCTTGTTGTGTCAATTCAAGTGTTTGCACCCCATAATTACAATGTTGATTTCCTCTATACAACACTGATTGATAAATCTACCTTTTCTGAGACCATCTAGCTGGAATATTCACGATTAACAGACTTATTGGTCATATTACTGAATTAAACTAGGTATACCCTCTGTGTATGATGTTTTGTGTAGTATATTAAGGTAGATAAAGACAAATAGACTTGGTAATAAGAAATTATACTTACTTTTGTCTTCACTGGTAGAATCTTTGGCAGTATGACGAAAGAACATTTCCTAACTTTACGGGAACTTGACTTGTGATGGTTGTCGGTTGATCAAGATCATCTTTCCGCATATGCCGACTATTGTAGACCCCTTCAGAAATACACACACTGACTTGACTACCAGTACGCACCGGAAGTCCATGCTCCCACACTTTGTGACAATATGTTTGTTTGAAACAGGAAGAGTAGGAGACAGGTGGGGAAAAGAGTCTGAAAGAATATCACACATCCTCGGCCAACGGGATATACCTTCAACAGTTGACATTGCTGAACAAGTAGTGTTACCATCCTACACTTAATAATGTTTCCATCTTAAAATAATTTAAGTTATCCTTTACCATATGTGTAGTAACTCAACAACGACAACAAGAGTTTCCATCATATACAAAACTTTTAAGTGTTGCCAAGCATCAATTATTTTAATAAAATATCAGCTAGTTTTCTTATCTGTTATAGTAACAATTTTTAGACTACATCTCCGGAGCCAAAGTCTCTTACTAGTAATACTAGGTTGCATACCTCATAGGATACGGACTGCAAAAGGAGTACCAAAGCTGAACTTAGTGACTGGAAACTGCAAAAATTTAAAAGTGTTGACCACCACCTATAATATACGTCTCGTGCAGGAATGGATAACCAGTAGGCTTTATGAATAAAATAGCATTTTGTAGTTGTAACAAGAACTAAATAAACACTGCCATACCAGGTAATGACGTCATTTGAATTAAAAATAATCTGATTGGTTGATGAAGTCAATAAATTGCCGAGATAATTCGATTGTGACTTGCCGAGATCAGTTGAATCCGGAAACAATGGCTAGCTGTGAGTGTACTTTTGCCGAGGTGGCCGTGCAGTGCTTTCACGATATTTCTTTGATTTTGATCATGACTGTTAACTTAAGCAAGGAAATTAGTCTACTTCGTATGGTTGACGCATTTAACAACTCCCTTGACTTGTGAAGAAATATACGAGAAATTTAGTGAATCCCACACTAATCTTATTCGTGTACTGCATAAATTTGTTACGACTTATAAGTTGGTGACAGACGGTGAATGTAAGGACAGAATCCGCTTAATCTTATGGGTGAAAGATACACTGCATC
>JAGDQP010010877.1:0-11971 GCA_022664845.1 Lepisma saccharinum
GCAGTCTGAAGAAGGAAGTGGTTTACTTCAGAAACTGTTATGTTTTAATTTCTTTTTTATTATTAAATAATATCAACCTTGTCAGAAAGCTGTGCTTTTCTTTAATAAAAGTATTTGAAATTTGGTGTCTAAGCATAACGTTCATCATTATGACTCACAGATAAGTTTTATTAGTAATAGAAGATCACGTCTTTGCTTGATTTTTTTTTTGTTATTTATTTGTGGCCTTTAGGTATCTATAGCTCAGATCGAGATAGGGTGGGGGGAAAGGATGTTGGAAGGTAGTCGGGCAGGGCCTAGTTTTGTAGGTACCATACCGAGATTTGCCTGATGTGGCTCAGAAAAAGTATGGGAAAATTGTCAGTGGATCCCCGGTCCAGTCACATACTTTTCACTTCTTAATATCAATTGTATCTGTACCTACAGAAGCTTGATGTACAGAAAAAATCGGAAGTTGCCTCCATTTCAACTTTGGAAATCAAGAGGAGTTTTTGAAATCTCTTCCGAGATGTGAGAACTGGTACTCCAAATTTGATAATTTAGAAAACGTTTTGCTTCATCTAGACTTCGTAGATAGTAGTGATAACATTATTTACATGTGGCATCATGACTACATTACCTTGTTACACATTAAACGTAATTTGAAACAAGGACTCTCCATTAGCCAACAATATGAAACATTGTTATTCCAAACAAAATAAATTACACAAAAATGTTCAAATGGAATGAAACAGTAAGTCGTTATGACAATGCTGTCATCTGTCTTTCACAAAAATATTTTCCAGTTTTCACACATTTGTAACATAGGTCTCCTTACAATACCGAAACGCTTCTTTTTTTTAATTAACAAAAAAAAAAAAAAATCTTGTTGGTGTGCGATTTTGTAGCTAGACGTCAATATATCTGATCCCACTCCAGCCGTATTTATGTTGATGCAAATTTTTCGTTCTTTTAAAGCCAAGTCTGTCTGGTTGCGTTTTGAATATATTACACCAACCGTATTTATGTTGATCAAACACACTAGCGTAGTTCAGTTTCTGTGAACGTTATTCGTCCAGTCGGTTTTATCAGTTGTAGCATAGTGATATCTATGGTTGTAGAGCCAAAGATGTGTAAATGCTGTAAATAAATTCGAATCAGTATTTACATCAAAAACACTTTGTCTGCTGTAGCAAAGTCGACCTGGTAGTCGTGTGGGTTGAGGCGTCAAGCCAGCGACTCGAAAGTCCCGGCTGGGGCATGGATGTTTCTGGGTTTTAGAGACTTAACAGGTAATGGACTCGAGACGGGTCGAAGTCATTAGTTAATAAAATAACCCAAAAATACAAAATTTTCCAAATTTATCTGTTATAGCAGACGCTTTCGTTCTCAGAAAGTAACCAAGTATAAGGTTTAATCTATCTAAAAACACTAACAATTTTCTGAGAAATAAGAAAAGGGTTTTATGCTTTTATTTCAAAATTCATGAACACAAGCGACCGTAGCTCAGTTCCTAAATCGTTTGCTTAGCATTCGGAAGGTCCTGGGAATGATCTCACCGGATTCCTATCCTGACTGAGGTTTTTCCAGGGTTTTTCGTCAATCACACCAGGCAAGTGGTAACTGCATACTAGTCTAGTACCTTCCAACATCCTTTTCCCCACCCTCTCCCGGCCTGAGCCTGAGATGCCTAAAGCCCATAAATAAATTCAAATTCAGAATTCATGAACAAATTCAGTTTCGGTTTTGCATTCAATTTTGTTATTCTGTTCTTACACGGAATTAAACAAAACCATTTTGTTTACTGAATGATGAAGGACACCCCATGTATGTGTCTAATTGTGTGCCTTTCTGTGCATTACGTTTTAAACCCCATTCTTTGTGAGTCGTTATTATGCTCAACAAATTTCTATTCGAAATGATAATAATAATCAATCCATCAATCAAATAATTGTTTTATTAAAGCACTATGATCTGGTACAGAGCTAATATAGCACTAGTTACAATTTATATACATTTATTTATTTGTCACTAATGTAAATATATTTGACTACAAAGTTTTAAAAAATACTACGCTACTCAGTACTGTGTTGAATTACATACATAGAGGCCTAACAATGAATCAAAGCTAAAAATTGTTACTGGCTACTTCACTGTACATTACCAGTTACAAATAACAAGATATAATAGTCGATTCATTATGTGATTGTAACCGAATTTTGAATTTGTATTTGTAAAGCCTTGAGGCAACTTTGACTCAGACCGGATGGATGATAGATGATAGATTAATGAGAGAATTGGTAGAATGAAGAAAATGGGAGAACCCCGAGGAAACCCACGAGCACGGTTTGAACCGACGACCCCAAGCGCCAGATCTGATTGTAGTTGTTGATCATTCTCCTAAATATGCCTTTCCAGTGATGATTGATTTCGATAGTCATTAGCAGTGTGTTATACATCAAGACTGGAAGTCGTAACCTTTCCAGATTATATTTGAATTGACACTTGTTTTGGATAATGCCAAAGGTTGTTTATCCCTATTTGCTCATTTAGTGTACAAGGGTTCAACATTAAAGTATACAGTAGAGTATTATGAAGTATAATAATAATAACGTGCATAATGTGTATTTTTTGTTGATGATAGCTTCTGACTCAGTTTTGAAAAGCATTCAACGTAAATGTCTTTGTTCATTCCTTGTTATACAGCAGTTACACATAAACGCATTGAATGCATGTTGAATTATGTGTGTGTACAGGTGACTAGTATAATGAACAAATAAACTACAGTAATACTTTGCAGGCTTTAATCTGCACGGATCTACTGCAACATGATGTATAATTTTCAAACAAAACTGACATTCAAGAGCACTTGTAACCGTTGCGTTGCAATATTTTGCTATTGTGATTCTGTACCCAGATAGTCTTTTTCTTATTCACACCTAGAGGTCGATTGTTTCGCTCGTTCATTGTGCCAGATACTCCAGTTTTGCTTCATAATGTACGCGTATATTCATAAAAATGAACGATGAGAAAATTTTCAAAGTTCAAAAACTTGGAAATAATGTACCAATATTTCGTGGCTAACAGAACATATATTATAAATCTGCATAGCGCGATAGTTCGGTTGGTTCACATTGTGCAACTTCTTGCGCTTTAGAAAATGTCCCATCGTATATTTTTATGTACCTGAGTGTACATTTGCCTTTGTTATTAATCATTGAGTGAAAACAGGAAGTACCAACAAGAGAGAGCATCAAACATAAATGGTTAACACTGGAATATCATCATCCTAAGCAATTCCAGCCGTGGGCCGAGTTCGCTGTTTCGTAAGGTTCATTTCCTTCCACAGTTCCGCTATTCCCCCAGTCCTCTTTTTCTGACGCAGTGGGTGGACGTACTTCACCTAGCTGTTTCTTCGTCTTCTTTTAGTTCTCTTTCCATCCATTTTACACTCTACTAGATTTCTTTCTTGGATCTTTCTTCATTCTTTTAACGCGTCCGTACCACTTTATTCTGTTCTGTCCTTCTAGAAACACTTAAATCATATGAAATCCCAAAGACGATGCAGCTTTGGGTTAAAATAGCATAAATAGTTATCAGGTAAAAAAAAAGTTACTAACTTCACTGAATTTTCAATAAAACAACTTTTTTTTTTTTTTTAAATTTACAATTATAATCATTTATGAAGATGCTTTTCCTTTTTGCGAGATGAAAGGGAACGGAGGGAATTAATTGGCATTAAGACATTGCATTCTAATTAAAGGCTAGTACAACTAAAATAATTTGCAATTAATTTTTTAGTATATTAGGTAGCACAGGACTTCCTCGGAACCAAGTTTCGCTGTATGTTAAATATAATTGTACTTCCTTTTGAGATAAAGTAGCCGGCAGATCTTAAAATCTTCTTCCTGGGAACTTCAGAATCTCTTCCGTAGGGTAGGGTAATCAGAAAACAGAAAAATGAACAGCCTGAGCCGTAGATGCCTAAATAGAATTCAATTCAAATCCAGAAGACTGAAAGATGATCAGATCACTTTTAACCATATTTTATTGTCTTTTTTTCTTTTAGCCTGAAATGTAGCTTTTCTATTTATATTTGACTTTAAGTTTAAATGTGTATACTTAGTGATTTTCGAACACGACAGAAAGGGTTAGAAAAGCAAGTAACAAAGTTTGGCAATAAAACGGTCATAGACTTTGGCTGCGTCCAGCTGGTTTCTGGTTTGACCGACAGCTTGGTTGGGTAGGGGTAGAGTCGTTTTATTCTGGCCAGCGCTTTAACGTAATTGGTGCTTTTATGGTAGAGTATTGTATCATTACGTAAAATAAAGTTAAATTATGTAATTAGTTGTTTGTACTTTTGGTACTTTACCCATAATTTTTGCTGTTTATATCGTTGTACTTGAAAATAGAATTCTCAGTACAAAATTTACAGAACGCAGCATTTTTTTTTCTTCTTTCTTTACTTTTCATCCTTGGCGTTCTTGAATGTAATTATTCAGGAGTATACATTGTTCTACTTGGTCTCACAGCTTCAGATTTCAATTTCATGACTGTCTACCATATAAATAAGAAACAAAATAGTTTCATATTTATAGAAACTTTCTTTTCTTTTTCCTATTATGATTAATTATAGTTATACACGACAGAAAAAGCTCTATAAAGATTTTCCTACAAACTCTCTGAGATGAAAATATAGTCTAGTCTTTTAATATAGTAAGCTAAGTTTAAGCAGGGTTATTTTTAGTTTGCTTGTTTTACGTAGTTGAGTATATATACCGTATATTTTTTTACAGGGCTTTACGTAGCAGATTGCAAAGTTTTATCTCCAAGCATAAAGCAGTTCAGCAATAAATATTAGTTTCGAAGTGTTAAAGCAAGTGAATTTCAACAGAAGACGCTGTTTTGTAGAAACCACGTGAAATTAAAAAAAAACGAAAAAAACAAACAAATCTGTATCATACGAGAAACGTCAAAAAAAAAAAACTCAAAACACTAAAACTGTTTTTGTATGTGTAGATATTTTCGAAATGTTAGTGCATACATCACAGAACCTTGTATTATTTATTGGATGTCTGTTGTGTTGAAGAAGATTGTTAGAAAAATTAAAAGATATGCATGTACAAAAAAAAAAAAGTGTGGAATAAGAAAGCAGTTCCAGTTTGGAATCCAGACCATAACTCAAAACAAGTGAGTTAAACGTGGCCCAATATCCCTTCCTTGTGATGACGTGTTCTCATATAAAGACATTGTAGGAAGTATTCTAGGGAGGGTAGAGGCCTATTGTGCAAGTTTTCCACTCAAGGGTAGTCGAATTCAACAAAGAAATGATACTGGTTGTCGTTCTTCTGTTGATTGTAATGATACTACATATTTTATGATGTGTGTAGTACCGTCACAAAGGGGGAAAAAAAATGACTTCGCATTGTTTTAGTTCAAATTTTAAATCTTAACATGTGACTTGGTATTTACGTATCCATTTTGTATATGAAAACTTGGAACATTCACATTTGTTTTTATTTGTCGAGTAAAATCTGTCTGAATCATTTCAATTTCCTTGCGTCAGGTCTCGAGCCTTCAGATAATTTAGTTCGTAAAACCTGTTAATTGTGAAAATGATTTGACTAGTGTAGCTCTGTTGTATTTTCAGAGCCAGAACAATGATTTGAATGTTACATAAGTGTTTAGTTCTTATATGTTAGTAATTTAATCAAATAAAAATCCCTGTATTTTAAAATTAAAGTGATTAAATTGAATTGACGTTTTATGTAAAGATCCATTGTCAGCTTCATGAATTGCCCATACAATAGCGTATCTGTGTTGTGTACTGTTGTAGGGACCACTCCAAAACAAGACATTTTATGAAGAGGTATTGACTCCCCTCCCCTCCTCTACCCCCCCCCCTTTACGTAAAAATAACCGTGTGAAATTGTAGGGACACGGAAGAAATGTGGCGGAATTATGTTACTGTTAGTATTAATATTTAGCACACCTACTTAAATGTAAGTGTTCTTCGAAACTACCTTGATGTAAATTTAAAACTAATAAAAAATGAAGGATTGTAAATTGTAGTATAAACCCCTTGAAAAAAAAATAAAAAACTTGGAAAAATATGTAGAAATAAGCTACTTAACAAGATATTTGAAGCAAAAAAATCAATCTCGTGGTTATTTTTATTATGCTTGTATGCTTGGAGATAAACTTATAGTACAATTGTCAGATGGTTAGTGATTCATTTGTGTATATGTATATACACACGTATTAGTTAAAATTAGTTAAAGTCCAAACCAGACTGCTTTGAAGTAAATTTTATAGTTTTTAGAAAATGTCGTTTTTATCTGTACATTTTAAAAAAACAACTGTTTGAGACATTATATTTGCATGGACATACATTTTTAGTGTCGTTTTAAAATTTCCTTTGTTTAAAACTTTTTTTTTTTTTAACTTAAAACCGAGATACAATCAACCATTTTTCTCAAAAAGAAATAACTATTCCCTAATATTCTTGATGGAATATATGTTACAAAAGAGATTCTTGATTACGTTTAGGGAACGTGATGACTTTCTTTACAACAGACTGTGATAAAATTACTTATCATATGCAAAAAAACACTTTTTTTTTAAATCAAAGACGAAAAAAGAACATTGAGTAAGAGGAATTACATCAATTATCGTTACTCTAGTAAGAATACATCTAACATCTGACAATCTACTCGCTTTTTGTATTTATAAATGCATTCAACGTATGATCATTGGCAGCTAAGAGAAAAATATTTTGTATTTTATGTTGATATTATTTGCAATACGTTTGTAGTAAGATGATTTTATCTTGAAGAGTTTTTATTTTGAAAGTATGAAGGTTTTTCACTTGTTAAAAGGAAATAATTACATTCCATGTTAAACATTCCAAATCCAGCTTTGCTAAGATGAGAAATGAAAGTATTACATGTAGTATTGATTAATTACTTTTATGCTAGAAAAGATATAGTTGGTCAAAATGTTAATTTCCATCGTATGTTGTAATAGATATGAAGGGAAATAAACTTTAAGAACATAGATAGTTTTGCTGAGACTTAAACTATAGTGTTTGCTTCTGCCAACTGACAATAAGAAGAAAAAAATAACGCAGTAAATGTTCTTCGATACATTAAAATATAGATAGATATATAAATGACCAACAGGGTTTTCATAGACTATGAAATTTAATAAATAGTAGAAAATGTTTACACATATATATATATGTGTGTATATTTCTATGCGGAACAATTTCCTTCTGAGAAAAGTTCATTTTCTTCATGGAATTAGAGCAGCCATTTTGCATTGGATGAGATTATTGAAATATTTATGGAAAGCGAAGAACCATCCTTGTCCTTTCCCTTCCTTCCTTCCTTCCTTCGGTTGAATGTGTCATATTTTTGCACTTCAGTTTCGTGTATGCTGTTCGGTTTTTGGTATTATGTTGTCACTGTATGTACACTCAAACAAACATTTAAATACATTGAAGGAAACAGGCCTATGCTTACTTTCGTGAAATAATTTGTGTCCAATTATATGTGATACTGTAAAGGCATTGAGAAATTTATATATATATTTAAAAACAAGTAATGGTGTTCAGTATGGTTAGTTTCCTACCTAATTGCATTATGAAATGTTAGTGATTTTTGGGATGAACAGATTTTTTTTTAGTGTATAATTGCCATGGAAAAATATTGTTTGCAACTAGTGTATTTTTTCTACGTATAATGTACAAATAAAGCAATTTTTTAAAACTACTACTACCGAAAAATGCCGAGTAAAACCGAAGGCAGTTTTTTGAAACTACCAAAAACCACAAAAAGTAGGTAATATGCATTTGTGGTTACTGCATAAAGTGTGTTGCTATACATTTAAAAAGGGGGGCAAACAGCATTTAAAAGCAGAGTGTGTAAATAATATTGTATATAATTTAAGTAAGACTTGCAATAAATGCTTAGTCCATCTATTGAAGCAAGAAGAAATCACTGATTATGGAATTTGATAATAACAAGCATAATTTGATGCTTGCTAGAAACTTCTACATGTAAACTGATTTTCTGAATATGATTCAGTGGGAAACAGTTACAAGAAAGTCAAGTAAATAAAGTATACATCCATGAATCAAGTTTTTCATTTATAACATCGCTTGTAGTAAGCGCTAAATTTGTGGGTATCATTTTCTTTTGTTAAGGACTAGAATTTCCTTGTGTCGTTTTTCGTCAATATGTTCCTCGCCAGTGGGATTATTTCAGCTTCATTCAGGTAATTTAGATATTCTTCTTAATCCACCTTTCGAACATTTCGACGTGTTATCGACTCACTCGGAGACCAAACGGACTGCTATCTTGGAAGGTGTGGTGTACCTATCTATATATTTTCTAAAATGGCTTAGCGAGTGAAGTGTGTAATACAAAAACTAACTCCCAGTTAAGAGGTTCATGCTTTCTAACGCGTCCACATGGGAATCAAAAGTCCTTTGGCCACCGGAACTACACTAGATAGCCTTCAATTTTCAGTCGAGTTCTTGCGATTATAACAAGTTTGCCCAGCTGTTTTTCTTTCAGCATTCCCACAGATGTTGAATTTGCGGAGTTAATTTTTGTACTGCACGACTTCACTCACTAAGCCCTTTCAGAAAACATAAAAATTCCATGGCACAGTCACAAAAAAAGGTGCTACGGCAACAGCATTTAGTTCTTTTATTTAACTTATATTTATGGACCAGACTCTCAGCTATGCCTAAGCTGTAACATGTCTGAGGGGCCGCAAGTGACAGGCTAAGGTCATAGGTGTCTATCTAGTCCATAAATATAAGTTAAGATTAATGTAAAGCCAAGATCTCCAAACGAAAGATGCCAGCACTGTCTCCGTATATGTTTAATGTATTTTTATTGTACGAAATTTCAATGTTGCTCCTACAAATTCAAGCCTAGAGAGTTCAAACTTTCAGGGAACCAATTCAAGAGTTCTGTCCGTACCGATTTTTTATTTTCTTTCTTGTCCATTGTTGAAAGAGCTTCATTGATGTTATGGATATTTAAACCTATAACAATGAAGCTCTTTCAACAATGAACAAGAAAGAAAACGGCACGGATAGAATTCTTGAATTGGTTATGAACTATCGTCCCTGAAAAAATCTAATCTTATTCCTCTAAGAGTTTATATTGCAAAACAAAAATTTTTGAACTTTGAATCCAAGATGGCGCTAGCGCGTAATGTCATAATTGTTAAATATCACCAGATTTTCGTGAAATTTTAATATGTGGTGCTTTGAAGGGGCCCTGAGCTCATTTCAGAGGCCAAAATATACAATTTTAAAATGTAAGATGGCGCCAGCGCAAAAGGTCATAATCGTTAAATATTATCGTATTCGTATTTTGTAATCTATCGCGGAAATGGCTAATTATGCCCATCCATTGTGCTTTCGTTTTATTAATTGCTATTTTATAATAATATTTATATAATACATTTTTGCAGTCTAACATCTTAATAATTGATGTTTTAAGGTCAGTTATTTATTGGTTGCTATGGTTTCTGTCCGCCATAGCTGTCAGTCACTCGTTAACTCTCTTGTCACTGTCGCATTTGATGTTCTTATCACAGATAATTTTGAATTTTCATGATGTAAAACTATTAATTATATAAAACACTGCAACACTTTATAAAACTACTGAGTAAATTTTCTTGAAGGAAAGGTCAAAAAAAACTTTGGAATATTGTAAAAAATGCACAGGAGATTTCAGCAGCTTTCTTCTAGTTCGCCGCCATCTGCCAATCGTTAAATATCATATTTTCGTATTATCATATCACACAGAGAGCGAGAGAGAGAGAGAGAGAGAGCGAGAGGTCATATGAGATATTGAAACAAACCTTTTCAAGGCGTAATCATTCCCAAATTTGAAACAAACCTTTTCAAGGCTTAATCATTCCCAAATTCAAAGACACTATTAAAAGTATCCTATATGCTCAGGGTTTGAAAAACTAATGCTTCTCCACTCCACTGGAAAAACATTGTGAATTACTCGTTTGACTTTGGAAAGATCGTAATTTAGGTTTAATTTTAAATCAAATATCCAGTGTGGTTCTGGAATTCCGTAAC
The DNA here is from genome assembly GCA_022664845.1 of Lepisma saccharinum. NCBI lineage: Eukaryota > Metazoa > Arthropoda > Insecta > Zygentoma > Lepismatidae > Lepisma > Lepisma saccharinum. Next base: position 10,094 of record JAGDQP010010877.1, read on the forward strand.
AGCGCCATAACTTAGCTCCTAGTGCACAGAAATCCTTGAAACAAACAAAATAATGTTTATACCCATGTGAGAAATAACACGGTGATGTTTCTGAAATCTGGGGCGTCTCGAGAATACCTCTACGAGGGGGCAACTTCAACATTTTGAATAGCAACAAGGGTTCATTTTGCCCCATTTAAAGAAGCGATCAATTTTGAACAACCTTTAGAGGAAACACTTTTCAATAGCTCTATACAATTTGGCAACTGGAAGACCTAATTGGTGGTCAAAATTAACGTGGTGTAAAGGATTTTCAGAACATTGCGGATGCTGTAATTTAAAGGGAATTGTAAATAAAGGTTCCAAACTAGAATGAAATACTAAATGGGATATGAGGAATCAGACTATGAAGTTTTGAAAACAGGGGCGTTCCAGGAATACTGATGCGGGGAAGGGGGCAATTTCAAAATTTTACATGGAAACAATGGTCGATTTTGCTTTCTTTGAAACAAACGGAACTTTAGAACAACTTTCAGATAAAACATTTTAAAATATCTTCAGTTACAAGAGCTACTTCGTAAGTTAACTACCGAGTCACTGTAGCTCTGGTAGAGCGTTGGTGTAGCATTCGGGAGGTTCTAGGTTCGATCCCAGCAGTCGACCATCCTGACAGGTTTTTTCAGGCTTCTGTCATACCAGGTAAATGCTAGGATGGAACCTTCAACATAGGCCCTGGCCGACACATTTCCGATTCCCTTTCCATATCTCGGCCTGAGCCTTAGATGCCTAAAGGCCATTAGTGAAAAATTCTAAATTCGTTAGTTAACTGTTGACCTAAAAATTAACTCTCTTTATTGCCAAACGTTACGAGGTATTAATGTTTCCTCTGAAAATTGTTCAAAATTTCACATTTTTTTCAAAGTAAGCAAAATGAGTCATGGTTTTTATTACAAATTTTGAAGTTGCCCCCCAGTAACAGTATTCCAGGACACTCCTGTTTTTGATCATTTCACAATTTGATTCCGCATATCCCATTCAGTATTTCAATTTAGTTTGGAACCTTTATTTACTTTTCCCTTTGAGTAACAACATCCGAAAACTCGAGCCCATGTTAATTTTAACCACCAATTTAGGTCTTCTATTTGCCAAATAAAATGAGGTGTCGAGAAGTATTTCCCCTAAAAGTTGTTCAAAAATTAGTGCTTCTTTCAATGGGGCACAATGAGCCCTGATGCCATTCAAAATTTTGAAGTTGCCCCTATAGAAGTATTCTCGAGACGCTCTTGATTTCAGAAGCATCACCCTGTAATACCGCACAAGCACTTTTTTTTTTTTCAACCACTCTGAATACCGTATATCGGGATTTTACAATTTAGATTTAGTAAATTCATATCACTGGCCAATTTTCAGTAAACTTAGCATGTCCGTATACAATTGAGAAATACGTTTAAAGAAAAATAGGTTATTCTTAGGTTAAATAAGAGAAAATTACGCTTTGTAGTACTGAAATAAAATCAATCCGCAACCACGTAGAATAGCTTGAAATTTAATCTGAACATTCATTTCCACAGTTGAAGAGTTGAGCGACATGATTTCTCTATTTCATAAGCAAATCCCGCTGATGCTGTCGCACCATCGGTGGTTCAAGATCGGCTGCCGCCGAAGGTGCTTTATAATGTCAGCTTGGGGTTCGTAAACACTGTCGAGTTATGTTGAAAAGTGTGGATTTGTGTTATTTTGACCAACCCTTGTATACATGGGTCATTTTTTTTCGCACGTACTCTATGTTCTTCATCTTGTCAAGTTACTAAGTTTACAAAGTTTTGTTGAGATATGTTGAACATTGCAGATTTGCGATATTTTGACCAACCGTCGTATATATTGGTCAAAATTTTGGTT
>JAGDQP010010877.1:11981-26548 GCA_022664845.1 Lepisma saccharinum
TGCGATATTTTGACCAACCGTCGTATATATTGGTCAAAATTTTGGTTTCAGATGTACTCTATGTTATTCATCTTGTCAAATTACTAAGTTAAGTTGTGGGAAGTTTTGTTGAGATATGTTTGTGAATTTACCTTATTTTGACCAACTTTCGTATAATTGGGTCAAAATCGTGGTTTCTATACCAGTCGAGAGGTTTTTATTAGATAACCCATTATTATTCGATTGGTTGGCAACACTGAACCTTCTTTAACCAGCTACAGGAAGATAGACAAAAATGTAATCTGATGACGTATTTCGAGCAGAAACTCCGCTGTAACAATTCGAGCGCTCGAAACTTTTTCGAGTTCTCAAAATATATTCACGCTCGAAGTTGCTCGAAGTGGATTTTTTGCCAGTTCACCCACGTTTCGAGTGTGACTGCTTCGGATTTCGAACGCTCGAAATCCGCTCGTTGCACAGCTCTACTTATGACCTAAAAGATCTTTTCAGGATAATTTATCCATCACTACAAAAGAATAGATTTCACTGTTTATTAAAATCTCAAATAAAACAAATTTGTAGGTTGAGAAGTCAAAACAATGTATAACATCTTTTGTAGGTGCGAAATAGAACTTTAGACAAAACCAATTCATTTGAGCATATTGCTGACAGATTTTGTTGAGTTGAATACTGAACAAAATCGAAAAAGAAATATTTAAAAATTATTTATCCGTCTTCGCCGTCCGACTTACCTTACAATACTGAATGATAAAATAAAATTATAATTGATTGTGAAGGTTAGATAAGGAGTTGAGCCAGTTTCAAAATCAAGAATATCGCAGAGGTCACAAATTCGTTAAGAATATTGGTTTCTAATCAAAGAAAGCCGAAATTACATCTATGTGCTCGTAGAAGCTGCATACCAGCATTTCTTCAAGATAAAATTTTACTTTGTACTACTGCTTTATCCGAAAACCTACATATGGAAAAGTGAAATTTCTACATTATATGAGCAGTAGACATTATTGTCATAAAGCCAAATTAAACTTGTATTTTTACACGCCTTATATTAACTTAGGACGAGGGACCATACTTTTATTTTAACACGTGTTTATTAACTCGCTCTCGTGTCTGTTCAGTACAAATCTTGTAATTGATTTCTAACTCACTTCCCATCACCCGATTTCTTTGAAATTTTGTAAACTTGCTTGCTTCCGATGACTACAATATTGAATCATTAGATATACGGCAAAATAATCCAGTTAACTGTAATTAATTAATTAAAATAATTTGAAATTATCCTTAAATGTACGCAACGCCGCAACTATTTTTTAAACTTTCGGTTGCCTATTTCGCAGGGAGCTTAATATTAATCTATTATACATAAAAAATAATTAGAAAAGGATTTTTTTAAAAACACGCTATTTTAAGATGAACTAAGATCAATTCAATTTATTACTTTTTTTACATTTTAGTTCATGTTAAAAAGCGTGTTCTTTAAAATTTCTTTTTTAATTAATTTTCTTCAATAATTTCATCACAAGGTTAGGCTACGCAAGGTCCGGAAGATTACATGGCAGATTACGGAAAATGAGTAAAGGGGCTAGGGACAAGAAAACTTTATTTTCTCCACGGCACAAAAAAATATATCAAGATTCAACGCACAGAAAACTTCGATGTAGAGAAATTGCATTTTCAATAAAATCAGACGTTTTCTAATTCGGAACCAAATTTTCGGGTTAGGAATTTTCGTTCAAAATACCTCATATCAACGTTATACCAACATAGTTTCGAAGTAGGAGTTACAGGGGAGCGTGTAATCTACATGATGATGATGAGTACAAGGACGATGCCCAACCTGTCTCTTTAGCACATGATATTGATATCACAAATTATTTGCCAAAAGAAATTCATAAATTTTGACATGAAACTAAAATCATCTAAGTTAATTCAAAATTTTAGCAATCGAAATTCTTAAAGTTCTTTAGAAATTTATATTCCAAATATGGAATATTTAGTCTAAAATTAATTTATTTAAATCACTATCTAGTCACCAAAATTTCAGTTTGGGTGGCAGTTGAAGCATCCCACAGGAAATTTCGACCTCGATACACGATACATCCATCACTCTCATACCTGAAGGTTTCCGGTGATTTCAAAGAATTACAGGTAATAAATACATCTCTGTTAATTAATATCTTGACTGCTTGATAAGTAAAATGAGCTGATTTCGAAAGTTCTAAATTTAGCTACGCAGCCCACTTCATGTCAGTATCGAAAGGTAAAGATGGCTTCTGTATATACTCCCCTTCTGGCGGACAAAGTTACAACCCAAAACAGGAGGAAGGAGGTAACCAACGACACAGAAAGAAATAGCTGCTATGTATGCAGTGAAGAAATTTCTAGCAGACGGCAGCATAAAAGAAACGGAAACAAAACTTTCAAAGAATCAAATAGAGAAAAGGAGAAACGAAATAAATAAAGGAGAAAAAACGATGAAATATACTTTCGCGCCATAAAGCTAAAAAAGCAAGAGATGAGTGGAAGAGCTGGTCCTATCTCTTGAGTCGGTACATATGCACTGGAAAGGACAGAAACATCACCCAAAATAACAATTTATGCATACGCGAGAAGTAAAAAAACAAATGATGATCAAAAACGAAAACAAACGCCCTTCGATAAGACATGAGTAGGTCTATTATAGCGGTTGACGGTCACCAGAATCGATGGCATTTTACCATTTATGAGTATCTCAGCGACGTCGAAACCGTCAAGGGTTCCCAAATTTCGTCCCCCAAGTTATAATGTATTTACGGGTATTTGTTTTCTAATTTCGTCCCCCTAAAGGTCCTAATTTCGTCCCGATCTTCATGTTCGTCTAACAGTCTATATATAAAGATACAAATGGCTGTAGTGATGCATTGTTCATGGTGTTGTAGAAGATGCAAAACCTTCTTTCACAGCCATAGTAGTAGTGCACAATAACACAATAGAGCTTGGATATGTGTCTGTTCCACGCAAGAACAGCACTTGGTAGCTATTGATTGTAGGATTGTATGTGGACTACAGCATGTAGGATAGATGCGTTGGGAATGAAAGACTTAAGTCTGGAAAAATCAGTCCGCGAAGTATTAGGAGTATACCTCCTATGATCTTATATTCTCCTGGTATATCCGCTCGAGCACTGTTACTTCGAGACCGATTTGCACGAAATTTGGTATTTTTATGGTTTAAGGTCCGCGCGATCGATTTTCACCATCAGTTTTACTCTGCGACACACCCTTCTTCCCAAAATCAAGATACAAAGTGATCCACTACTCTTCACGTTCAAGTCATACAGCAAGCACGCCCGAAAAGCTGCTTCGATACCTCCATTTCTCTTTTGCAATGGACGAGCTATGACTGCTGTGTGTGAGCACCGTGCCTGTATTATTGAAGGTCGATGGTTAGACTAACTCCCGATCACTTGACAGGCACGTGCGTTATTTCGTTTTCTCTTTATGAGCGTACGATTAATGAGACGTCAAAAACAGCAAAAACTTTATTGGTTACCTTGTATTATATATAGTTTATTTTAAGATGCCAACATATTTATTTGAGTACCCGCGATATAAGTTGCATGAGCATGAAACGTTATCGGATGCTCCTTCATATATTACTGAAAATCAATTAACAGTACTGGATCAAAGTAATAAAGGGTGAAATCAATACGCTACGAAATACGGCATCTTCAAATGTTGAAATAGAAATCACAGAAGCTCAGCAACATATACTAGATTTACTTCAAAAGCTTGATAATGAGTTGAGTGTTATTCTTATATATTGACATCTGGTAAATAAAGTTGATTTGATTGTTTCAAAATATCATAACAACGATTCAAAATGAAGTACAACTAATAAAGAATCAATTCATTTCAAACAGTGGTGCACAAGATTTATTCAATGATCTGAAAACAAAGCTTACGGAGCTACAAAAACCATTTAATAATCTTTAAACAGCTGTGAACACATTTGAAAATGCACTTAAGTATAATTCTTTCAGAGAAGATCTTCAAAACATGCAAGAAGTTATTTCCAAACTACAAAATGAGTTTAAAACCATTACTGATGAAAGAAATAAACTTCGTGACGATCTAACCAATCTACCTGTTTATATTGATGTATGGAAAATTAGTAGAACGCTTGGCGAGTTTGAAACAATAATTAATAACATTTCAGAGCTCACAAATATTCAAATTGAGCTAAAGAATATATAGAGCATTGTAGATAACCTCCCCAGTGAGGTAACTAGTTAAATAAGAAGTTAGAGGGTTTTAATATTCCTACAGATTTAATCAATCTTCAGCATGTTGTGAGCACTATTCAAAGTGATTTAGTAGAAATAACAAAGAACACACCGAAGCAATCTGACATCGAGAGTATACGTAAGTCTTTAAATGATTTCGCTACAAATCAAAATTAAAATGAAATAAAATCGAAATTAACTGCTCTACAAGAAACTATTAACACGCTTCCAACTTCCCAAGAAGTAGAAACAATAACAAAGACAATAAGTAATATCCAAACTGTAATCGAAACAACAGAGAATCTGCCTGAAGTAGTATAAAATATTAAAATTCAAGTGCAAAGCCTTGAAACCAGTATATTTCTCCTTCCAACGTTAGAAGATCTTTCCGGTATACAAGAAGTGTTGACGAATACTCAGAATGAAGTTAAAGAAGCGATACAAGAACATTCAAAATTCATTTCTGTTTATGGTGTTAATGAAATAGTTAGTGGGTTAAAGGAAATGTTGAAAGGTTTAGAGGATACTACACTAACACATAACACTCTCATTGCTGATATTCAGAAAGAGATTAGTGATCTAGAAACAAAATATACTTCGGTGACTAATATTCTTAATAATTTATCTAAATCATATGCTCACTTTAACGAATTTCGTAATGTAGAAGCTTCAATAGCTCTAATGCGCACAGTGACTCAGTTTTTGGAGGTGCAAGATAGTATTAAAAACTTTATAACCATCACAGACTTTAATTCTAATAATAATAAGGTTAAGAATGATATTGCAGCAAAATTGAAAGATCTAAAAGATACATTGAGAAGCCATATGTATAGGGCTACATATACTTAATCTGATGAATTATTAACATCAATACATAATTTAGTAGTGTTCAGTTCTTTAAAATATATTGAATACCTAATAAGGAACGTGACTTTACGCGTGGCAATATTAGTGGTAAGATATATCTCTTTGATATGAATATACCCTCTTTCGAAACTCCTTTTCTTGGGAAGCTCAATATTGTACGTTTCCATTGGATTACGAAGAATAAAGTCAGCGAACGGTGGACAAAATTATGGGAATCTATCACTTGGAATACATGAACGTAGTTGAATGCGCCAGATGCTCCATCGGAAGATGAAATTGTACTTCATGAGTTTGATGTTGTAAAAAACGATGTGCTTGTAGTTCGATCGGATAAAGTTTTGCCCGATGAGTATCCTATATCTATTAATATGATATTTATCGCTCAATTGATTTCTCGATCTTAAATAGTTAGATTGAATAGTAGATTACAAATTGAACTATACAAGCCCGCGAGAGGAAATTATGAAGGAATATCTGTTGCAACAAAGGGCATACATGATTTATGGCAGGCAGATATGGATGAAATGAGCTCTGGGAACTTGAAAGGCTTAGCAAAATTAAATAAGGGGTATTCTTATCGTCTAAACACTATTGACACTTTTAGCAAGCATGCATAGGCTGTACCAGTTAAAAATAAAAAAAATGGAAGGAAGTTACACGCGCGTTTGAATCAATGCTCAAAACATCTGGACAAGCACCAAAGTTCTTAGAAACAGAAAATTGTAATCACAGGTAATTGAACAAATCCGAAGATATCGTTTAAATTTCATGAAAACGCCTTACTGAAGAAACCTTGCGCCTTTCTCATAACTTCACCATGTATCGATAAGGACACGTTTAACCCTAATTCTTATAGGCAACCATTAGGAAAATGAAACCAATGTCTAATCACTTTTAGTAAATGGGCAGATTTAGTATAACATTCCGCGGCCCTTTCAGGATCTGCTACATAGAATATCTCTCAAGAGGAGTTTTAACTCTAGCAGCGGAAAAACGAGCAACAGACGCAGCTTCTACTCCTGAACCCATCATTTGATTTTGACTACAGTTGTGGACAGTATATTGAGAATATTCCAGACAGTGATTATTTTCGTTATCTTTCTGACCTAACTTAACAGATTGCTCTGCAATCCTGACTTTACCAACAGTTTCAGAAACGTTACCATTGATAGGTCTGCTAAGCCCAATCCAGCGATCCCTAGTCGACCCGCCTAGGAACAGATCCTGAAGTTTAACCCCTGGCTCAATGGTTCCTGAAAAGCTCCAGGGACACTCGATCCAGGTAGCAACACTCCATAAGGTCCAGAGTTCGGGCTCGACGCCGCACCCACTAGGTAATTTGGATCAGGTACTGGCACTGAGGCAAATCCATCACACGGAAAGTGTAAACACACCCCACAGGTATGACAACAAGTTTGATACGACCCCCTACTTCTGTGAAAATTTCCGCGATTATTATTCCCTCGATAAGTAATATTAGCGTTAGTGTTATAGGTATTATAGTTAGAATAAGTATTATCAGGATGAGTATAAGTGTTATTTGATTGTTTATGTTCTTAGTATTACTAGGACAAGTGTTATTCGTGTTGTTAGGATAAGTTTTGTTTGTATTGTTAGAATTGCTATTATTAGGATTTCGACTCTGGCCACCATTATCTCTCGATCTAAATCCCGAATTATTACATATTCCTGCACTATTTACATTCCACCTCCTGTAACTATTTGGTCTGCTCCTATTCTGACTAAGAGCGTTACCATCACTTAAGTTACCTAATTTAGGAACGGTAATTTTATTTTCATTTTGAACTCAGTCACAATCTCCACTGACATAGTACCAGCATGAGGCACAGTTTGCACATTTCTGACTTGAACGTTTCTACGATTATATCTTCCACCATCATTATTGGCTGAATATTTTCCTTTGGTACTTCTATTAGGTTCAAGGTCACCACTGATTTTTAATTCAACTTCGTGAACATCAGAGAGTTCCCTGATTATTTAAATGATAATTTCACTTGCGTCTAAGGAGAACCCACACTTAAACACTAACTATGTGCAAATCGCGTGTGCAATAAAAAAAACCACCGTATCTGACTTACCTAACCTCCACGTACCCTTGGTCACTACTTTTATTGCCGGCCGGGTGGCCGAGCGGTCTGCGGCGGTAGGCCATCGGCTCGAAGGTCCCGGGTTCGAGTCCCGGCAGGGGCATGGGTGTTGATTTTAACACTTAGCAGGCACTAAAAGCAAATCGTGACGGGTCGAAGTCCAAAGTTACTAGACTGGCCCATATAAAAATAAAGTTTACCAAAGTTTTACTACTTTTATTAAATTTCTTAATGGATATGAACATAAAAAAGAAAGTTATTTTTCTTTAAAAAAGAATATGTAAGAGTAACCACGCCAGGATTCGATCCCAGGACCTCTAGATCAGCTTCCCGATACGTTAGCCACCATACGAAGCTAAAAATTTCGGAGGAATCGCTTATCGGTGTTACTTATAATTCAAGAAGCCTGCACGAGAGTGAGCGACGCATTTTTTTCCATGAGCTTCCCTAAAGCCCCTCGTACGCGATTCAATAAAGCTTGAACAAGAACGTTGAACAAGCAATTGGATGAAAATGACGTCACGAGTCAGAGACTCCACACATGAAATCTTTTGATTTCAAGACTTCTCATCCAATTCGTCCTATTTAGAACCTGTCCTATTTTTATTGAATTCAACGCAATAATCTACCAATCACATCGCTGGTGACTTGAACACGTGACAATTGTGCTTCCGGAATGCTAAAAATTAAAATGTGAACATGGAGCAGGGAATTTTTAAGCCCTTGTTTTTATGATGCGAAATAAAGATATTATCAGAAAAAAAAAAAAAAAGTATCACTAAAGGAAATTCAAATCGCATCTTGCTGAGGTAAAGTGTACCTGATGTTTCTTCTGTAGTTTTACACTATTGCAATTGAACTTGATACAGAAGATTTACTATAATTCCCAATAAAGTTTGTATTGTATTTAGAAGCAGTAGGATATTAATATTTAAAGTGCCACTTTATGAGTGAGTTGCTCATAATTTATGTGGAAAGGTCGAGTTTTTATTTACTGTATGTAGGAAGTTCAAAGCTGCTAAACATAGAAGTATCTGGGTACACTTTACTATACGGCACAACACAATGTAATCTTTTCCAACGCATGTGAAAGTGTTGTAACTTAAAATATAACAAAGTTTCGAGTCATGGAAGTATTAAATTAGAGTGAAATAGCGAAAAGTACTTGGAACTACTTGGCTGCTTCCACGTTGGTGAGCGAGCACATTAAACCATGCATCGCATATAATAAAAAATCTAACCTTCTTTAACCCGCCTTTGCTTATTCAACATTGTGGCCATGATTTTTGTAGCAAATAATGTGTCATTCATAATAAGACGCAATGCTATCAATATACAGCCGCATCCCTACAATCTGCATGTAGTAATGAACGCAAATAAATCTATTCCGACACGAAGTGTCACGATTAGTATTCCTCCACATGGCGCTATCTTGATCAACTGGAGTGCGTATGTAACGAAATAATAATAAAATATGCATTTTCACTTTGGATTGTTAGTTGCCGTGAGATGTTTATAGAAGTGCGTGTAACCGGAAATAAATAAAAACTTATAAGAATTGAAAAGAGTTTTGAATAAAGCAATAAAAAGTCGATGTTCGAGGCATCACCAACTACGGAATCGCAGCCGTTAACCAGGTTATTATTTTATTAAAAGCGACGTATATCATGTTTAACATTCACTCCATGTTCCCGCTTTCAACGCAGAAGGAGCAAATCGACTCATGTGCTTTTGCCTCCTTCACACTTCCGCTTAACTTATCGAATCGTGTACGAGCACCATCCAAGCACTTTCAACACTACTTGGATACAACCCTTTGATTATTCCAGTTGGATCTTGTACGCACTCATCCAACTGCTTGTTCAAGAGTTTGATTTTATGTTTATTGAATCGTGTACGAGCTTTAGACGCTTGTATAATCTCTTGTACTCCTTTTGCATTATACTGTGTACTTTTGTTACATTTATGTATTAAGGGACCTCCTCGCGCCCGCCCCCACTTTTTTATTATTTTTTCTAAATGTCTCAGAAACTAAGAGCATTATAAAAATGTTGGAAAATAGCGCACTAGAACTTACAAATTACTTTGAAATGTAATGGATAGTGATCTCTAGATCTTTTCCATTAATAAGTTATACGCACGGTGTAAGATAAGACTTATCTTACACCGTGGTTATACGTTTTCAAAGCTTATCACGCCATTATTTAATTGAAGTCTCAGTATTCATCAATCGACAAGATCTCGAGATCGCTGTCCATTTTGTTCCGTAGTAATCTGTAAGTACTAGTATTCTATGTTCTAAAGAAAATTGATAATACTCTTAGATGTTCAAATATTAAAAGAAAATGTTTAAAAAGTGGGGAAGGGCGCGAGGAGGGCTCTTAAATTTGTAACAAAAGGCTTATTTACATGCACAATTGCACTATGCTCTTTGAATGCAATTAGAGTGGGTAGCCAATTGAAACATTATGCTTTTATACTGTTACCGCCCATTACATTCATTTGATCTTATCATATGCAATAAAACACGTGTTTCAATTGGCTACTCACCCAAATCACAAGCAAAGCAAGATTTAATGAAATCGAGCCCTTAACGAAGCATTGTAAGATTATTATATTAAATGCTGATTTTCATTCAAGCTTGCGGTGCTTACTTTCCTTGAATGAAACTCAGCCCTGAGGGCTGGATTTCATGAAAACTTGCGTTGCTGGCTTCGTGTTTGATTTGGGTGATTGGCCGATTTGAAACACGTGTTTTATTGTAAGGTAAGCGTAACACCTGTTTCAATTGGCTGTTCACCCAAATCGCACGCAAAGCAAGAAACACGAGCTTTCATGGAATCCAGCCCTAACTTTCACCAATAACAAGTATGATAGAGTTCCGTGTGCATAAAAGAAACAATAATCAACGTGTCTGGAACAATATCAGTTTTGCCAAATTATTATAAAATGAAATCTTGGGAGCATCAACAACTTGGTGGTACCAATTTCGAGAACTTTACCCCCAAATATGTAAATAAATACAATAGAGTAGGAATAAATGGTGGGACGCACAAGAAGTGTCGCGGTATTATTACAGTCCTATGGATGTAAATGAGGAAAATATTTTAAGTTTATATTCCCAGATGGCGCTGATATACGGATAAACATCCGACATATTTGCGTGTTTTTGTTGATTATTAATAATCAGTAACGTTATTGAAGGAAGTGATTTCTCCTTCTAAGTGTGATAATTATTTTTATTGTTTCCGAGATAACGGGATAATCTGAAAACTCAAACGTAGATAAGATAATATAAGATATAATTGAAAACTATACATTGTTCAAAATAAAAACTGAAGAGATTCTTGAAATCAAGGTAGTGTAGTTGTGTTTTGAGTGATAATTGAATGATTCTTGAATGAAACAGATAGCCTTGAATAATAGTTTTATAAATGAAACAACAAACAAGAACTTGGGAGCAAAGATTAAGTATATTTAAATATAAACCTGTTTTATATTATTGGAGAAATTTCTGTCAACACTTATTTGCTATTCCTACAACAGCAAATTAGTAAATACAAGGATAATTATGTTAGCCCTTTTTCATTCAAATAATTCTGCAGATTAGAGCGAAAAGAAATATCTAAATTTTGTCTTCACATGCTGCTACACATTGTTTTTTAATGCACACTGTGTTCATATACAATAGAAAGCCGGTCATCAATATAGTATGCAGAATTCAGTACATTCGATTTACTGGGTTATTTAGATAATCTTGGTATAATGTTGACTACCGGTAATGCCTTTGATAAACTAACGTAATGAGTTTTTCCGATGTAGGTTTATGAGACGCTATTTAAATAAAAAGATGACTGACCCACAACTTAACAAAAATCCCAACTTGCCACTTGTGAAGCCTTGTTTGGTTACGATTACCCGTTTGTTGACTAACTGCATGGGGAATAATTTAGTTTCCGGGAGTGGGGTATATCTAGGAATTCTACCCACAATATATACACCAATCAACTCAGTTTGACAAAAGAAAATGATTGATATCCATATTGGCCACTTCCGGGTGACCACTTCCAGTTCATAGAGCATAATTTAGTTTCCGGGGGTGAGAAATATCCAGCAGTTCTACACAAAAAGATTATGTACATCAAATCAACACAGTTTGACAAAAGAAAACGATTGATATCCATATTGGCCACTTACGGTTCATCATGGCTAATGACTAAAATAAAATTAAAGATACATTAGAGATACACGTTAGCCAACCAGAAAGACCAGTATCAATATCAAAGGTTTTGTCTTGTCAGATTGAGTGAATTGTTGTACATATTGTATAGGTAAAGTTGTTGAATATATTCTCCAGGAATTTTAATTATTCATCCAGGAATTTCTTTTGTCAAACTAAGTCGATTGATATACATACTGTATGGGTAGAATTCCTAGATATACCCACCCCTGGAAACCAAATTATTCCTGCTGCGTGTTATGCTGTACATTTTTGACCGATTGTTAGTTAATTCAATACGCCTTTATTTTAAACTTAATCGCATATATTGTATCCTTTGCTGTATACTAAATCCACCCCTAGCCCTCCAATATTACTGAATAACTTTTTCAGTAATAGTTCTTCATTCTTTCAGCTGGTAATGCTACGTTCATCATTAATTAAGGAGGGAAAACCAGCAATTTTGAATATGTAAACTAGTGAAATAAAATATAATATTTAATTAACATTATAGGTTATTATTAGCATTGATTTTTGTTCTTTTTCTGTTATTCAATAATATAAAATTAAAAATAAAACAACTGCCATTCATCAGTATCAATTTGTTCGACTTCCGACTACACCATGTGTTCTTCGCTGTGAAGCTGTTGATAAGGTTTCTTGCTCTGGAATACGAGTACAACAAGGGTGTAGATGACTGACCCGCTCTGTGAAGGACATTAACAACCAAACCAAACCACGAGGGGGGGGCAGCCATCTACTCCCTTCCCTACGAGTACACGAGTAAATTCTCGTGTTTATTTACGATAGTTTGTTCTAATTTCCTCTCACCACATTTCGTACCTCTTCCAGTGCATAATGATTATTTTCTTTGTTTTTGCAACGTATAATGAGCGAAGGTGGGTTAGTTAGCCATGATAGATTCTTCCACTGTTTACTCTCCAGATCTCGTAGCTCGTAAAGTGTGTCAGTGCCGTTTTTAGGTGTGAGATGGATTGTTCGAAGAGTTATTAAAAAAAAGTGCATTTCTGAATTATTTGACGTATGTGTTCTTCATTGCAGCTATAAAATCGCGATTTAATTAAGTTGTAAAAAATTTCACTTTCGTAATTCATTTAGTGCAATTACAATCTGGAGGTGCAGTAAATTCGTCCGTAGAAATACTTGTATGAGAACACATTCTTGACTTGGACTTTGGGTAGGTTAGGTCCACTTCGTATGTGCAAGGCAGTTTCGAGGGAACTCAGTCTTCAACAGCGTGGTGTCCATTTCTAACAGCCACACTAAGGAACCTGCATCCTGGAGAATCAGTCTCCTCGGAATGGCCCTGTGGATGCACACCCTTGACCTATTTAAGGAGTGTCCCAAGTAGCATGCTTTCTGTAGTCAATCTGTTATCCAATTCTAGGGACTGCTCCATTGTAAACACTCCGAAATCCGTTTTTTTAATAATTTCAAAAAAAATATCAAAGTTTTGTCCTTTAGGAGCTTGAGCCTTTAGGCACAGCACATGGTGTGATTGCGAAAGGTATAGTGGTGCATCACGTATTAAAAAGAAAATCTAACCTGATCTTTTCTAACCCGTCTTCGCTTTACACTTTGTCCACAACTTTTACAGCAATGTACGTTTAATTCAGAACATGAAGCGACGCCATTAGTTCCGCATATCGCCATGTTTCTGCGTCTTGGTCAAATCGATTGTCTATTTAACGAAATTATAGCAACGCATGACTCGTTTTTATATTGCTGTTTGTCGCTAGGTATTTCTGGATGTATGTGTGAATTATTTGCAAAGGAGTGGTTTGTAGAGAGCGTATGCATGGCTCAATAGTTTGGTGGAAAGTGGCGTCCCAAAACTACAGTTCAGCTGCTCCGCATCCTATAATCGGCGTTCAAATATCGATTTTTAGCTAGATTTCTTAAAAGATTCAAAATTTTACTTTTACATCATTGTCACGTCACTTATTTTGTGCGCTTTCCCGTCAATATTTTTCTTTAGTTTTTTTTTTTTTGTTTACTCCGTTGGGAGGTGCCTCATCACTACATGTACACACATACTGGAAGTTTCATCTTTCTACCTTCCTTTTACTATCACCACATTACGCTTTGCAGTAATCTAAAATAAAATCATATTGCAGTAAGTTTGATTTATGTAATTATGGTAAATTGGTATCTTCTTTGGGAAGAGCCGAAATCGTTTCAACTCTGGTACTATGTCACTTGGTAGTGTAGTAGACCCAATTAATTCTTTGACAAGATCCCTCTCATTGGTGCTTCGTATTTCAATGCCGTATCATAAGCCCAGCTAAATCCACGACAAAATCCAGCTTGTTCCCTTCTCTTGTTAAAATCTAAGTCCCGTTCAATACAATTTAAAATAACGTTGGTGAACATTTTGTATAGAACAGACAGTAATCTAATTGGTTTGTAATTTTCGACGCGTTCTTTGTCTCCTTTCTTGTACAACAAAATAATAACAGCATTATTCCAACTTGACGGTATTTCTCTCTTCCTTAGGCACATCGAGATTAATTTAGCAAGTTTCTCTTTCATCTCTGCTGTGAGTCCATCTTCTCCTTGCGATTTTTCGTTCTTCATCCCTCGAAGTATTTTATCCACTTCTTCTTTCATTACGTCTGGGACATCTACATCATTTTCTTCTGAGTCTTCATTTGCTAGCTCCTGTAGAAATATTCAAATATTTTTATATAATTTCTTCCTTATTTCGTGTTACGGTCCCGACTGGTCTCTTAATTCCAATTATTTGCTTTTTCCCTATCATGAGCTGCTGCTTGGTTTTCTTCAGGCTCTTGTTTTCCTCGATTGTATTTCTTACAAGATTTTCGTTATGTCTTCCTACATCCTCTCTTATTTTTTCCTTGCGGAATTTTCCTCTTCTTTCATTTCCCATCTTTTCTTCATCAAGAGTTTAGTTTCTTCTGAGATTTTGCTCTCTCTTTTCTCTCTGGTGCATGCTATTTCCTTGACTGTATCTCAATCAGTATTTTATTTCTGCTATCGATGTCTTCTTCATCCTCTAACTCTTCCAAGGCGCTGAATCTGTTGCTTAGTTCTATCTCGAATGTCTGTCTGCGTTTTCCTAGATTTT
>JAGDQP010010877.1:26948-54502 GCA_022664845.1 Lepisma saccharinum
GCGTGTCGGTTTTCCATTTTCTGTTCCTTTAAAGTAGAACGTGTGCCCTGACGGTAGTTAAAACTTATCTTCATTCTTCCCCCACACTTCTGATAGTCCTATGATGTCCCATTTAATCCTTCTTACTTCATTCTGCAATTCTTCTAATTTGTCCTCTCCTGCAAGTGACTGACAGTTGAGAGTCGCCACGTATAGGTCCGTTCGAGTTTCCGTGTCGGTGTCCTGGCAGTCTACAGTCCAAACCCGGGCATTTAGATCCTCTGACTTCCTGCAGGCCTGACCGCTACTGTTACCAGCTGCATTCCGTCCTTCAAAGCTGTTTCCTTACTTGTACCATCATGTGTAAAGAAAGGAGAGGTGCAGACATTTGACTCACCACGCCGTCTGCTAATGCGGGTTGGTGAGCAGCCCATCCATGTTACTAACAGACCCTACGACGTGAACGTATGGATTGGACGTTAGGCGTCTACCCCGGTCGGTTCCCTTGAGCCTTAGCAAGAGGAATTAAGGGGTTTCCTCCCAGTTAGTGGCAGAAAAGTTTTTGGTGCGACAGTCCCGGTTTCCCGGCCATGTACTTTATATATATATCTCCAATCCTTTTTTACCATCTTAATATATATATTAAGATGGTAAAAAAAGATTGGAAAATACTAATACATGCGTAAGGAACTTCACAAACATAATAAAAAGTGGCAACGTTTTGCAAAAGCGTTTTCACATGTTAAGAGAAAATCGACAGGTGCGGGACTTGCGCTAAGGAGACGCAATTTTGCCAACACCAGTATTGTAGTGATTGCAGACCAGTATATATAAAACATGCTACAAAAATATCATGGTGAGGGGAAGCAGCATCACCATTACCACTCTGAGGCTGAAGATGAATGACATCGTCAAGGCTCAGAGATGGACAGAGGACGACATCTTGAATGTCTACCTTTACTGCGAGGTTGTAGAACTGACAACTCTACACCGCTAAAACATGTCAAGAAATAGTAACAGATGGTTTATGGGTTCTCCTAGGGTAAAATATTTCGGAGGTAAACTAGTTCCTCATTCGGATCTCCGGGCTGGGACTGCTTCAGGGGGCTCCAAGAACAGGAATAAGAAAGACCTTAGAATAGGAACGTGGAAGGTACGAACATTATACCAAACGGGCGCTCTTCAGGTGGTAGTACGCGAGACCGAGAAGTACGAACTAGACATATTAGCGATACAAGAAGTTCGGTGGTAGGGTCAGGATGGCATCCCACAGGGCAAGTACACTTTCTACTACGGGGGAACTCAGTCTCACGATTTCGGAACAGGATTCCTCATTAAGAATAGTATCCTTCAGGCGGTTCAGAATATAGAGTTCGTAAACAAAAGACTATCGTACGTTACGATACGTACTCGATGGGGCAACACGGTTTTATTAAACGTCTATGCTCCGAGCGAGGTGGCTAGTGATAACGACAAAGATATATTCTACGATGAGCTAGAAAGGCTGTTTGACCGATTACCGAAGTATAACTTGAAAATTGTGTTGGGTGATTTCAATGCAAAGGTAGGGAGGGAAGAAAAATATTGACCTACTATAGGCAAATACAGCCTTCACGAAAAGACCAACAACAATGGCGAAAGACAGAACTTTCGCGATATCGAAAAACCTACTGGTAAGGAGCACGTTCTTTGAACACAAAGACATACACAAATACACATGGGTATCTCCGGACGGCAAAACTCTCAACCAGATCGATCACGTATTAGTAGACAGACGAAGACACACCAACATAATGGATGTTGGGTCGTACAGAGGAGCGGAAGGCGACACCGACCATCAATTAGTGATCACAAAAGTAAGGGAAAAGTTATGCATCGCGAACAGAGAAAGCAAGGGATCAAAACAACTGAAATTCGAAGTGAAACTATTAAATAATCCGAGCATAAGAGCAGATTACCAACTCGAACTCTCAAATGGGTTCGAAATCCTAGCCGACTCGAGTAATAATAATGATGATATTAATAATGAAATTGATGTAAGTAAGATGTGGGAGGCAATTCGTGAAACAATTAAGAGCGCAGCGAAGTAACGTGTAGGTGAGAAGAAACAACAGAAAAGCAAACCTTGGTTTGATGATGAATGAATTAAGTTTCACGAGGAACGAAAACAAGCAAAGCAACGATGGCTAAGTAATAAAAGCTATGCAAATACCAACCACTACAGTAACGCGAGACGAAACGCCACACTCGGGTTCAGAAACAAAAAGCAAGAATATTTAACGCAGAAGATTCAGGAGATAGAGGAAAACGGCAAGACAAGTAACATACGAGATCTATTCAAAGGGGTAAATTTGTTAAGGAAAGGTTACCAGCCGAGGTTAGGAATGATTAGAAATGAACGTGGAGATCTTCAGGCGGATCCGACTAAAATTGTCGATGTGTGGAAAAGTTATTTCGACAAACTTTTTAATGTACACAACGGGGAACAAACAGAGGAATTTGAAATCTATACCGCAGAACCGTGGATTCCCAAACCTAGCGAGATCGAGATCGAAATGTCGGTAAAGAAATTGAAACATTTCAAATCACCAGGAATAGACAATATTCCAGCCGAATTAATTAAAGCAGGAAGAACTTCGCTAATCAAGGAACTACATGAATTGATAAGTGCTATATGGAGAAAGGAGGAGCTCCCAAAGGAATGGAAAACCTCAATAATAGTTCCGATTTACAAAAAAGGCGATAAATCGGACTGTAATAATTACCGCGGGATCTCGTTACTTCCAACCTGTTACAAGGTATGAAGTAATATTCTGTTAACACGCCTAAGTGTATACGTAGATGAAATAATTGGAGATCACCAATGTGGATTTAGAAGAAATAGATAAACGTTGGACACGATTTTTGCCTTGAGACAAATTTTGGAGAAGAAATGGGAATACAGTGGGACGGTTCATCAGCTATTCATTGATTTTAAGAAAGCATATGATTCTATCAAAAGGGAAAAGTTATACAGTATCCTGATACGATTTGGAATTCCGAAAAAATTGGTTCAGCTAGTGAAGATGTGTCTCAGCGACCCCATAAGCAGAGTACGGATAGGTAATAATATGTCAGATAGTTTCAAGATTCGCAACGGATTGAAACAAGGCGATGCATTGTCCCCACTACTGTTTAACTTTGCGTTAGAATATGCGATTTTAAAAAGGGGACAAAAGGGACTATGATTGAATGGTTTGAACCAACTGTTTGTATACGCGGATGATGTAGATTTAATAGGAGACGATATAGATACACTACAAAGCAACACTGGTGCCTTAGTAGAGGCGTGCGATGATATAGGTCTACAGGTAAACATAGATAAAACAAAATACATGATAGCAAGCCGAAGCTCAGGGAATGAAGGAAATAAAAACATAAGAATTAGGAATGAGGTCATAGAGAAAGTAAACAAATTTAAATACTTGGGAGCATACGTAGCAAGCAAGAATGAGGTCACGGAAGAAGTAAA
Source organism: Lepisma saccharinum (assembly GCA_022664845.1). Taxonomy (NCBI): domain Eukaryota; kingdom Metazoa; phylum Arthropoda; class Insecta; order Zygentoma; family Lepismatidae; genus Lepisma; species Lepisma saccharinum. Next base: position 30,439 of record JAGDQP010010877.1, read on the forward strand.
AAGTAGCTTAGTATCGGGGAACGCATGTTTCTATTCAGTCCAAAAACTTCTAACATCGCGATTAATATAAAGGAAATTGAAATTAAAAATATACAGAACGGTTATTCTGCCGGTAATACTTTATGGTTGCGAAAGTTGGAGTACGACCCTAGCAGATGAACATAAATTACATGTATTTGAAAATAAGGTTTTGAGAAAGATATAGGGGCCGAAACGCGATGAGATGACTGGAGAGTGGAGGAGACTGCATGATGAAGAACTCCACGGACTGTACGATTTACCAGATGATGTAATAATAATGAAATCGCGACGACTAAAATGGGCAGGCCATGTAGCTCGGATGGGAGAAAAACGAAGATTATATTCTATCCTGGTTGGAAGGCCGGATGGAAAGAGGCCATTGGGAAGACCGAGACGTCGTTGGGAGGACAATATTAGAAGATATCTTCGAGAAGTATGTGTTCGTGATGAAAACTATCTTGATATTGCCCAGGATAGAATCCAATGGCGAACGTTTGTTACTGCGGCAATGAACTTGCGAGTTCTATAAGCCATGGAGTTAGTTAGTTATAGGTAAAGGTTCCTGTAGTTAGAAGGAGAAAAATGTTAAAACATGCTTTAAAGCAAGAAAGGTTAGTGATGTAGTGATTGTGTTTGTTCTGTACTGTATTACTGTAAATATGAACAACAAATATGGAATAAAGTAACTCACCATGTATAGTTACAACAGAAGGCACGGTAGGCTTGAAATTCTATGTACAAAGGTACAGTACAAATTAAGTAAGTTTATCAGAGACGAAGTCATGTGATTTTATTTTTATTATTATTGTTGGTTTAATCATCATCATCCAAGTTTTTCACATGTTATTTTCAATAGATTCTTTCGTAATAGTTATTGGTTTTGTGTGGAACACTTGTTTCTTGAACATAAATTGGCTTTGTGCACTCAGATTCATAGAAAATAGCCAATCAGAAATTTCTCAAGTCCAAAAATTGCACTGTCTGACAACACCGAGCTAAAATACAGGGAAATTACATGTAGGACTTTTCGAGGCAGCATAAGCTATACTGTTTACCATATTTATCCATGGCCATTTTTATATCGGACGCTTATTTTAAGTAGCGAATATAGGCTCCACTTTGTTATGCTTTGGGTAAACTTTATTTTGTACGGGCCATTTTAGTATGTTTTAACTTCGGCCCGTTTCAATTAAATGAGTGTAATGCTTGTTAAAATCCGCAAACATCCATCAGGTGGGACTCGCGACTTTGGACACGCTGTCCTAACGCCTTAGACCTCACGACTACCTCGGTCGCCCCTTATTGCCATACTGTGCACTTAGAAAAGTATCCATTAACTATTTTCTTTGAAGCTGTATGCTTTACCATCGCTAATATCTCGTACCGGTATTACAGATTAAGTCGTCTTGTTTGGTTCTAGTTTCAACTTTTTGTGTCTGACCGATTTATATATTTCCACAATGACAGTTCATCTTTGTATACGCCTGGAACTTCATATTCCTTTACTGGTCTCTGTTTACCTTTAATTTTGGTTGGTGATCAATGTATGGTTCTAATACTATATCTTCCAACCTTATTGTAGTTCATTTGCACTAACTGTGGATCAGAATTTGTAAGAAGGCTTTGTGTGTGTGTATAAAATCAGACTCAGCTTTCTGAGTTTGTAACGACAAACCTACAGGTTTTTTGAGTGGGGTCTGAAGAATTCCGTTCAGTTTATCCTGTCTTGTTTGGAGGGAAAATTGGTTTACAGCGATTGCGATAAGAAATCTCTTACTTTGTACAGTGTTAAGGTAAAACTGTCTCATTACATTTCCTCTTCAGATGTTAATGTTATTCTGTTTTTTAGGTCCACTTTGAAGAACCAAGAATGTTGATGTAACGATGGTAAGTACTGGCATTATACTTGTAGTAAATAATGAAAATACTAGTCTGTAGTGCATTACTTGGTGCTGAGTAGGGTATTATTATGTACCGTACTTGTAAATATTTATATTTTGGATTTGATGTAGAAACTATTTTTTTTTCAATAATGTAGAGGTATATAGTTTTTACTTATTCTGTGTTCCAAATACGGGATTGCAGTTGTGTGTATTCAGTAATGTTATTAGTTTGCTGTTACTGGTTTTAACCTGACACTTCAATAATATTAGCCATTTTGTAAATTTTTAACATTCTTTGAGTGAACATTACCAGACTTACTTTTTTTTATGACCAATCCTTTAACAAAACAGGAAAAGAATAAGGAAACATTTCATTCACGTAACACTCCAAAATATGAGTTATGCGTCATATTAGCCACAATATCATATGGAAGAACAAATAGACAGGGCCATTGTTAAAGTAAGTGTCGTTTGCATGTACTAATAGCATAAGTTGATGCTTTGGAGTGCAACCTAGTCACGGAACGTATCTTAATTTGCCAGTAAGCTCTGAGCTCTTCAGTGCCTCAGACGTATTTCTCAGTGGCATTTCATTAACTATGTCGATCGGCAAGTCTGCTGATCGGGAGATGCGATCAGTGATTCGTTTTTTATTTTTAAGTGCAAAGAAGATTCCTCAGCTGAAATTCATTGACAGGTAGTTTAACTATATGAAAAAGGTGTGATGAACGAGGTAGATATAAGGAAATGGTATTTGTTATCCAACGAACGGACAACCAGCGTACATGAAACAAAATTTGTAGACCCGTCTTTTCATCACAGAAGAATAGGAAAATGGTGCTGATGTACACATTCGACATAATATGAGAATAACAATTGATGAAGTACAAAAGTAGCACATCTTTACTGTGCAATGCTATCACATAAGTATGTGAAGGTGATGATTTCTTTTTATCCTCACTAGCTCAATTAAATTTTCCATTAGAGAAAGTTCTTGTAACGAAGTGAGTAATTTACAGGCATAATAAAATTTCTTGTACAACTGCTGATAAGTTCCTACCTTTGTCCGGAAGGAATTAAGCTCTGCAGATGGTAGAGTAGGGTTCAATTCTAATAAATATGTATTCCTTCCCCCGAGACTGATAAATATGTTACATCGATGCTAAAACTCCTCCAAATCTCTATGAGTTAGCTTTCTGTATCAGTTGTAGTCCAACATATTCCCTCAAATCTGTACCCTTCCACGATTTTCGTAAAATTGGGGAATGGTAAGTGAGGGAATGATGAACCAGCTTCTAACCTTTTGTGTCTAATTTGGCTTCAGGGTAGGAGCATTGTCTTCCAGGAGTAAGAAGCCACGAGACAAGTGTCCTCTTCTTTTCTGCGTAATCTCCTCCTTCAGTCTGTCAAATAGTGTTTCATAATACTGTCCCGTTATTGTAGAACCATCTCAAGGTAGCCAGCAGCGTCTTTGTCGCAGAAAACTGACGGTGGTAACTCCTTGTTTCCCTTCCATTAGTTTTTTTCTTTCTGAGAATGTGTGACCGAGCGGTTTGCGGCGGTAGGCCATCGGCTCGAACGTCCCGGGTTCGAGTCACGGCAGGGGCATAGGTGTAAATTTTAACAGCTAAAGGGCGAATCGTGACGGGTCCAAAGTTACTAGACTGGCCCATATAAAAATAAAGTTTACGTGAGAATGTGTGGATAAAAAATTTCGTCCTTGGTTTTACTAATTTGGCAATGAACTTGTCTTCACTTACTTCAAAATGAGACAAAACCAGGGGCTGAAAAATCTTATGGCTAGAAAACGATGCATGTTTTGTTCTGTGTTTACGTCGGTAAGTACACGATGATGTTAGTTGTCGCGGTCGTCCAAACTAGCTGCTGTAATTCGCAGGAACATTCTTCAGTTTGGTGAAATAAATTAATAATCCCGGAGTTGCCAGCCCTTCGAGTTCGATGCATATAGGTCAGATATTAATTGGTTGAGCAGAGGCTTGAGTAATGTACAGGGCAGTTGTGTTGGTAATATCTATTATATAACAGCAGTATGTCACAAGAGAGATTTTGGGTTGATTCCCAGTCAACACTTGGAATATTTTTGCATAGTTTGAGGTCTTATTTCACGGGGAAAGACACCTTTTCACCTAACAAAACCATATCTTTGTCGGTAATAGGCCATAAAAGATTTAGGCAATGTTGATCCTCTTTTTGTCGAGAGAACTGTGGTATGATTTTTTTCACTGAGTCCACTGTTCGATAGGAACATGTGTAGATTGTGAAAGCAAATGTCATCTCACCTGTAGGTCCTTGGGAAAGGATGGAGAGAAATGAACATTTGCGGCGAAACCGGGGGGGGGGGGGGGGGGGGGAACACGTTTCCCCAATAATATACCGGCATTCATCTCCGGAACTGAATGTTTTAATTTGTCTAATGAAAGAGGGGGGGAAAGAAAACACCTGAGCATTTTTTTTTTTAATTTCGTATATGGTATTACTTATGGGACAGGTATCAAATTCAGCACTTCTCTCCACGTCGTGTCCCTCGTAATACTTCTTGCAAATTCTTGCCTGTGAAAAATGAAGGCAAGTTAACATGTATTACAGATATGATATATGTATATTACATTGCGATGGGCCAAGAGGTGTGTATTATAGAACTGCAATGAAAACTCGAAACCTGTAAGTTTTTCGAGTAAAGTTGCAAACCTCGTGGCAAGTTGAAATAACCAGTGAAGTGTCTGGAGGCATCAAAATCGCAGTATCAAAACATGTTATCAAACCATCCTGTTGGGTGACGCGGGAAATCTTCACTTGAAACGAACGTAAAACCGTGAGCAAATTGGCAGCAGTGAGAAGCGAACTTGCAGTGAGCATCCAGATTGTGGGTGTGACATTGATGGCTGGCGAGATGTTAAGAATGTAACAAGACGCTAATATTGTACCTTTTAACTAGTTTTTTCGTTAAGAAGAAAGCATTTAGTATCCAGTTAGATGAGTGGTGAAGCTTCTTGCATCATAGTCAAGGAGTCGCAGATTCGATCACCGATGGTGACACATTAAACGGGATGATTCGAGATCGACTTAAGACTGTAGATTCCTTTCTTAAGGCGTTAACATAACTTCCAATGAAAAACTCTCTCAGACTCGGAGTCACATACTCTGTGAATCTTCATATTATTGTAAACGAAGGTTAATTATTGTTAAAAACATTACAATTTCATAAACATAGTACTGAAATATCATTCATGATTAATGTAATATTCTTCTAAATAAAATTGTTTGCTAACATCTTGGGGTAGTTTCAGAAACCAATTAAAACCTTAGGATAGTACGGTATCGTAGTTTTTCACTGTACATATAAACTAGAACTGAAGAGCCCCAAGAGTTCTCGCGTTTTGTCCAATCCACAGGTCTGTTTCTAGGTGAATTCTCAAAAGTTCGTGATTGGCTTACTTTCTTTCATAAATTAAATCCTGACGAATAGATGAGTTAAGCATAAGAGTACTCCACTCCAGGTGCGAATTTACGAGATGGTTATGTCCCTAGTGTTAGGAATAAGCAGAGATGCATTCTTAAATGTAAAATATTGCAAGAGAAAACTAAACAAACAAAGTATCCAATGAACCTTTATATAATTTATTTGTTTATACAGATACAGCAGTACTGCATTTTACACTGAAAACAATAACAGCAATCTTATTATGAACATCATTTAGAAATCCGTATCAACAAATAAAACAATGATACAAACATAACAACATAGTTATTTACATATTTTTTTCTTAACTCCTTTCGAAAAGCTTGTTCAGAGCTGAAAATGTCTATTTCGGTGGTAGATTATTATATTTCGATACCATTTTGACGAATATAGAGCGTTTGACAGTTTGTAGTCTTCTTGGTGTTGGGTGTGCGAATATAGTGCTATTACGTATGATATAATGACATTTGCTTATAAAGTTCAGGAAGAAAATTATATTGTGCTTACATCTAATGCCTGGATACTAATTAAACTTCAATACTGCTTGCTTTAAACTGTATTTTCTTTTAAACAAAATTAAGCAAATTTCCTGTAAGATCCTGTTTGAAAGTATCTTTCGTACACGAAATAATGGTTACACACATAAAAGTTTTCACTAGCTTATAACAAACACTAATTTACATAAAAGAATTATGGACACTAGCCTACTAGTAGAATTATAACAATTTCCACAGAGTCCTTTGTATTGCCGTCCAAGAGTTTTAGGGGTCTTGAATTCCATTGCGTGTCCAATTCATTTTTGTGAGATACTGATCACGATTTAACACATGTTGTGGATTCCGCTGATGTGAAGGATGTCCATTATAATTAATGAATATAACGTTCGAAATATTATTCACTAGTTTACAGAAGGTCCCTGTTCGAAATGTTGTTCACTAGTTTGCATGAAACTCCGTGTTCGAAATGTTATTCACTAGTTTAAACGAAGGTCCGTGTTCGAAATGTTATTCACTAGTTTGCAGAAGGTCCGTGTTCGAAATGCTATTCACTAGCTTGCACGAAGGTCCGTACATAACAAGATTCGTTAAGCTAAAACATCTCTTGCATTCCGTTATACTACAAGGGAAAATTTGAATACACTTTCGAAGGGATTTCAAGGCATCAGGATATGAACTTGGACCCTCAATGCAATCACTCATTCCATCTCGCGTTCTTCGGTAGCTAAGGTTGAATCTTGCACAGTATCTTTTTATTTCTTTTTCACCATATTGAATGTCTGTCTGTGATGGCCAAGAAGTTTGGTCTAGAATGTTCATGCTTGATACGAACTCTACTGTCATTGTCTTGGGTGCATGTTATTGACGCTGGTTTGGGTGAACTGTGTGGGCTCGTTCCTCTTGTGCTTGTTGCTGGTTTGGATACACTTTTAAAGACTCCTCTGCTTGTGCATGTAAGTCCGGGTTGATACGTTTCTATTAAAACAGGCTGACAAGGCTATACACTCAACTTTATTGTAAAAATACGCAGCTGTTGACGCTTGCTAGTGTATAGCCTTGTCAGCCTGTTGTAATTAAATTAAGTATGGATACAAGACCTCAGTATAATTATATTTACGTTTGTAGTGCCCTTATTGTTGTTTTATAAATGATAAGCACTCTGTGCTGAGCAGACGGTTCAACGCATGGTACATCAGTCCAAGATAACTCAGAAATCCTGTACTACTAAGCTTAATGGCTAAACCCAACAAGTTGCAGTCTATGGTTCATACAGTGTCAAGTGAAAATGAGTAGCTTTGGTACGCCACAGTTTTCCTCTAACATGACACTGCCACCTTCAGACTAGAGATACCCAATTGTTTTGAAGGTATTCCTCTGTTAATCATAATTACTTTAAACACGTTAACAGAGCATAAGAGATTGATGTAGCAGTTCGTCTTTCCAGTTCCAACGGTCTCAAGAACACGAATGTTGGCTGATCCTCTTGCACAGAAGCAAGGGTTACTTGCTGATTGTTCGTGATTCGTTAATTGGCTGATGATTTGACTATCTGTATCACAATACAGTCTTCCATTTCCCGAGAGATGTATGCGATTATCTTGAAAGTTATGTTTCTGGAATACAAAATAACACCCACATATAACCCATAGACATTTTTTTTTCAACATCACAATTCTTTGAGATAGTAGTAAAATGCATATTATATATAATGCACAGCCATATTCAATCCACTACTGGATGAGGCCTCTCCCGGAGGGAGGAGGTGGTCTACTGCTCCCACGCTGACCAGACGTGTTGGGAGAGGAGAGCCGAAGCTCTCAACTGTGATCGCTACCTCTTTATCCAGGTAGCTTCCCAGATGGCCTCACGACGCTGGGTGGACGCCGCACAGGCAACACCATCTGGAGTACTGCAACGGTCACCCGTCCAAGCACTGACCAGACCCAGAGCTGCTTGACTTCGGTGATCTTACGGGAACCGGTAGACCAGTTCGTCTAGGGCGTTGCCCATATATATATATATATATATATATATATATATATATATAATAATAATAATAATAAATCACAACCATATTCAATCCACTACTGGATGAGGCCTCTCCCCGAAGGGAGGAGTTGGTCTACTGCGACCACGCTGACCAGACGGGTTGGGAGAGGAGAACCGAAGCTCTCACTGTGATCGCCACTGACTTTTATTCACAGCAGCTCCCCAATTTTCCTCACGATGCTGGGTTAACACCGAAATTTTTGAGCCCCAACTGAGAATCGAACCCGGGACCGCTCGTACTGAAGTCGAGCGCGCTACCGACTAGGCTACGCAGGAACTCATATATATATATATAGTGCTGTATGAAAAAGTACACCTAAATTTGCCGATCTCACCACCCGTTGACTGCTGTGAAATTTCAACCAGTGGGGCTATTTATGAAATCTTGCCAGCGTTTTTTGTTGTACAAGAAACAACCATTACTTATTTTATGGCGTTCTAGAAAACTGTGTGTGCAGCGTTCCCCAACTTATATTGAGTTGCTGGCTTGTTCTGTGCATACAGTTGTTAAATTGTTGTCAATTGCAATATTTGAATAGCTTCCTGTACCACTGAAGTAAGAAAAGGCTTTTTTGTTAATCTTTTGCGATTATTTGGCATTGTCAGTATCAAATTTCTGCTAACTTAACGTTCCTTTCACCAAGATTTCGGTGTTCGTGTTCTCTCGAATCCCCAATCTTCGATTTTCTTGCAGATGACGCTTTTCATTTCCGTTAAATGACGAAGAAATCAGAACAAGGAATTTACTGCCTGTTATCTCCCGCCGGAAACACCTAGCAAGCACTATAAAAGAATAATCGAAGTTCAATAGACATAAATAAACCCTTTTTAGGGAAAAAGCAAAACACTCATAAATACACACACACACAATAATGATTGCTTTCAAAAAGTGTAGTAAATATTTTTCTAAAAACCTGACGAGGTGAGTATACGCTGGATTGTTAACGATTCAGGTGGATACGCCGGATACCCCCAAATCCCTTCTTATAACATATTCGTTAGTGTAGATCAGTGTCTCCCATTTGGGGGTCCGCGGAACCAATTTCATTGGTCCGTGATATCATTCTTGGATCATGATAACCCCTGACAAAAGTTTTGCGCGTGCGCCCTTAACCCATTTTTACACAAACTCGTTCACTCCTCCAAATTTTGCTTTTTTCTTCCCTTTCGTTCCTCGCTGACTGTTCTTTTCCCAGTCTTTTAAGACGTCATTTTTATTTAGCATGTGATTTTTTTCAGTTCTACAAGCGAACATTTCCGCAAAATTTCTTCCCGATGTTCCTTTTTCACGTCTCCTCTGCTCGAGATTTAGAATTAGGAAGATAGGTTTTCTTACACTCTGCATCCCAATAGTCTCCACCTCTGAATTTTGTCGCAACCCGAAAAATTCGAAATCCCATGTGATCAGTTCGACAACTATGTTCGAATGTGTGTATGGTAGCCTACTTAACTGATTTATTTTTTCATTCCGGAACACAATCAATAAAAGTCGAAGGCCGTGACGTGAATATTTTTCGCGTTAAATATAAGATTGAGGTAGTAATTATGAAGCAAGTTGTGGGCAAGCCAATCTGAAGCTAGTTGTCTCAGTCATTTACCAATGTGGGAGTCATTTCTGAAGTCCACCGACAAAGGATTACCAACAGAAGTGAAACGTCATCACTGATCATCTGTGTGATTTAGTGACGAGCTTAAGAGATTATTTCCCCGAATCACATCCCAAGAAGATAGTGGATAAGAAATCCGTTTCAACACGGTGAGGAACAGTTGACAATTTTATCTGAGGAGGAGCAAGATTAACTTGTTGAAGTGATTTGTGATGGTTCATTGAAGACGTATTTCAAACAGTGTACATTTGATCAGTTCTGGGTAAAGGTATATTCTGATTATAAGGAAGTAGGTGGAAAAACTTTGAAATGTTTAGTTCCACATATCTTGGTGAACAAACATTTTTGGTATTATCTGAAGAATAAACACGGAAATCGACCCGATTTTGAACGTGTTTAAGGTTTGAAGGTAGGGAATATCGAACCAGGTATTGAAACAACAAGAGGCATGTTTTTTTTTTTAATTAAATGAAGAAGTCTGTACTTTTTACTTCTAAATTGTTATACATATAGGTGTGTGTAAATTTACTCTTTTCTGTTTTTAATATGACTATTAAAAGTAGGAGGTCCGTGGTAGACCTTCGAAAATAAGACGGGGTCCACAGCTCTTTAACTAATTGGGAACCACTGATGTAGATGATAATTAATTGATGAAACTGAATTGTTGTTACGGTTCTGAAGAGATTCTAAGTACGGTACATAACAGTTTTTTTTGGTAAGGTGGGCTCCGAACCGCTTCATTTGATGGAACTCGGCGGAAACCCGTGACCACGTGCATATAAATGATTCATTAAGTTTATTCAAGTCATTTTATGTTTTCATAGTTTGTATAATTATACTACCTTGCGATTGGAAAAATAAAAAATATTTTGAAACAAACATTTTATGGGTATAACATTCGATTCAAGAAAATCACTAATAATTGCTAATCTTAATTGAAATGCAGTTATGGATGTTCCCTCATCTTTAACGTAAGAAACGTATGCATGCTTAAAGAATCATGCCTTGTATTAAGGTAGTATAGATTCATATTGAAAAACCTGGGTGCGAATTGTGGAAATTCTTCATGTGAGCTCTGTTCCATATTATGGCCATTGAATATCCATAAATGACAGAAGGTCTCTGTTATACGTTTAGAAGAACTTGCTGAAGATATCTGCTGATTAACTGAGCTTATAAGTACTGCAAACTGACACTTGTTTGCGGCAAATAAGTATGAAATTGAAAGTCTGCATATTTCTTCGCTGATATTTTGTATACAATGTTTCCACCGTGTGTGTTGTGTGTGGCGAGAGATGGGAAAGAGGATACACGCTTGAAATCAAGCTGCGCCATTGTTTTGTTTGCAGAACGCGACAGAAACTGATGTGTATCGATGTGAGATGTCTCCCCTGGGATTGTCTACCCGCCGTTTGAATTCCGCAGAGGTAGTGATACTTTTATGAGAATAGAGAGGACATTGCTGCAGGTGAAATGTCTGGCTTTTAAAGTAGACAAAACGAAGATATTAGTTTGGGGGTTCTCAAGGGAATCCGTACTCATTGTGTGGAATCGATCTGGATGGATGGGGATGAAGAGTTCATCCTCTTAGTGGGTGTACGTGTGTATTTTATATATATAAAAAAACAACAACAACAGAAGACTGGAAAATAAAAACTGCTGAAACCTATATTCCTTATTTTTTATTTCACCAGAAACTTCTTGAAGGTCGTTTCGGTGTAAAATGTCAGTGACGTGGAGTTAACATGTTCTCGTATCTCCTTGTTTGTCATTGCTTATTAGTAGGGTAACTGCAGATCAGAAAAGCGAGGTGGAGCAGAGGAAAGCGATGTCGTTTTAATCCCATATATTTGTGAATACTTGGCTGCGCTGCACTCTTTTTAAATGGTGATTTAGCAAGGTATCACTCTGAAGGCAAGGCAGAGAACGAAAATAAAATAACGCCGTATTACAACATGGATTCTTTTCAATGGGGAGCTGCGATTACGTATTGGTCGAGTTTGCTGATAGAGGCTATTTGGGGTGATGGCTACCTCTAAATTGTTGTTGTAGTCACTTCAGGTGGCAAGATTCTGTAATGAATAGTCCCAGCAAATCTTCTTCTTGTGATAACAGAGCGTGCAGTTTCTGCTCGAATGAGTGAATTGATATGGTGTAAAGGAATCTCCTCTGTACACAGGGTTACTGTAAAATATAGTTTTCTCATTGCCATAAGCAAAGTTAGAAAAATAAAAGACGCTGATCTTATTTCCAGACCAACTTAAAACAAAAATGAAATTAGAATTTTCATAGCTCATTTCTGTAAGCTGACCAGATTTTCCTCACCGCATACCGGAAAACTGGACTGTAAAGTCATACCCGGAGCCTTCAAATAAAGTGCTTGAATTACCTTTTCGTGAACACTGGAGTTTCCATTTTCAGTACCACAAAGTTAAGCTGATAGACCATTAGACATGTTCCAAAATAAAGTAGGCTCAGAATTGATAATTTTCTGAGATTACTGGAATGTTTTGGATGTTACTTAAACTAATTCATTGCGTAACGATTGGCTTACGCTGTTCTCTGACCAGTAATTAAAAATAGACACTTGTTTTCAGTGCCACCTGATCTCCAGACTGGGCTGTAGCTTATTCGTAAGAGAAAAAGATTAATTAACATTGTCAAGATTTAAAAGGCATTGACGTGGACACTAAGGGAGAATCTGTAAATGGGCTTACAAGTAAACCAATCGATGTTTCAAACTGCTTTTTCAAACTTGGTAGAGGAATAGGGCACATCAGACAACATGATTAAAAAATGCTTTCGTCCATAAAGGCGGGCGCAGTGGTCAAAAGTTTCGTTCATAAAAGTGAATGAATACTTAGTGTGATGTAAGTCGGAAAACACATATTTATTTGTAAAATGCTTGAAATATTGGAAAACAAATACACATGAATAGATACCAGATCAATGTGCTATCTTTTAGAGGGTATGTTTTTCATAGCCGCCATCTTCAAGTCGTCCATTTTGAATGTTGCTCGATTTTTTTAAATGGGAAGAGAGTCATGTAATATATCGTTGTGGGTTAGAATTTTACCAGAAATATATTGGTGAAGTCAATTTTGCCGTAAATGTATTTTTGAGAGAGATAATGAGATATTACATGAGTATGCATAATTGTTTGAAAAATCCGGACATACGCTGTTCTTCTTGAAACAGTTCAAGAAATGAACACCCAATTGGGGACCACTTACCCAGTACTCATTATTCGTGCATTTGGTTTCTATCCATTCATGTGTATATATTTGTTATCCAATATTTCAAGCATTTTACAAATAAGCATGTGTTTTCCGACTTAAACCACACTAAGTATTCACTCTTATGAACGAAACTTTTGACCACTGCGCCCGCCTTTATGGACGAAAGCACTTTTAATCATGTTTTCTGATGTGCCCAACTCCTCTACCAAGTTTGATCGAAAAAGCAGTTTGAAACATCGATAGGTTTACTTTAGAAACTTTGTTAGCAGTTGAAAAAGCTCATAAATGTACTGTTTTTCAGAAAAAGTACTGAAGTAAACGAGTAAAGTAAAATAAAGTAATGTGTTACGATTGAAGTAAACTGTGGTCTAAATTTTATGGTATCACTTTATACGAGTGATTTCACACCACGTAAACTTTGTAAACGTCGAGGTAGAAGGTGTATTTTTAACCACATTTTTCCGTTGTTGTCTTTCTATAACATTTTTTTTTCTTTCTCTGTCTTAAACAAAAACGTGAGCGAGACGAAGACAACGTAAGCTATCAGATCCACACGTTTTGCTCCATTGGTTTTCGTGCATGATCGACAGAGCTTTTTCCCATGCATTTATCCTTCCCTCCGCCAACGCAGGCTGAAGTGATAGATAGTCGATTTGTATTGAGTTTCAAGACGATGCATTGCAGCTGAAGCTAAACTCTTGGCGCGCTTTAAATCAGAATAAAGATATCCTAGAAGGTTGCTAGTCAAACAGAAACTATAGCGTAGATAAGAATTATTATTATCCAGTGTTGGATATCCTTTCTCAGTTTGCTAACCGTTACTCAATTTTAATTAATATGATCATAACGCATAAAGCGATATATATCCGTCGGCACTATTTTCTGGATTTGTTTTTCTGTAAGTCTCTTTAAGTGTTCATTGCATTTCAACATTTGAACATCACATTGTGATAACTTTATTATAGTTTCGTGGCATAATGGAATTTTAAAAGTATCGTTTACGTGCAAAATCGGCACCCGTGTTGCGAAGTGGGTAACTTTCTTGCTTTCGGTGAGAGGGGAGCCAGGTTCGATTCTCGGTAGGTGTTCCGATCCCACTTTAATCAGTAGGTCACGTCCTTGATAGTCTAAGGGTTCAGTTCCAACGTTACTAACAATTCAAAAATATACTAAATCTCGTTGAATCATAGGCTTTCTTGCACTCTGTCTTGGGCCTCCTGTTGTACATTTACGTATAGTGAAAGTCTGTTTTAATAAATGTGTGATAAGTGATATGATATAGTTTTGTCCAATTTCATCTTTGTGAACTCGAGTACAAAAATTGAAACACATATTGCTTCTGATTTTTAAAAATCGATGGATAGTGGCCCAGGAGCGACGCACTGCTTGTTTCCCCGATTTTTACGGCATTGGCAATAGCGTAGTCCTGCTTGTTGAGTTTAGGTGAGAGAAGAGCAATATTGGATATAATAAAATATACTGAAAATAATTAGAGGCACGTCACACGTTCTGGTAACACTAAAAAATAACTTAATAATTCTTTGTGGGATATACTGTTGGATGGGAACTGGATGTAGACTATATTTAATTGCACTTTCTGTAATCTGGAAATAGTTTTGTCATAGGGAGTCCACGGACCTTCTTGCGTGATTTTCGGTAATACTTTTCTCCGTCTTTCCGTTTCCCGTGTACACTTGTGTTTTCCTTATCTTACTTTGCCGTTAACTTCGATACATAGTGATCGAGCGGCCGTGGCTCAGCTTGGCAATTGAAAAATCCTGGGAACGATCCCAGCGGATTCCCATCCAGACGGAAGATTTTCCTCAATCACGCCAGGCAAATGGTACCTACTACGTTCCAACATCCTCTCCTCAGCCTGTCCCGGCCAGGACCATAAATCAAATTCGAATTCAAATACGAAACAAAGTGCATTATGTGTACGAGATATAGACATTGTATTATTTGCTTGTGAAGACACTTAGTGTGAGCAGTTTCTTATACCTGAATTCTTGTATGGAATGTCCGGGTCTTAGCTGAGATTCTTCAATTAAAATTGTAGTCACAACTTCGTGTTTGTCAGTTTCCCTTATTGTTTCGTTTATATTGTGTATAGTTTCTCCTTGTAGTGGACAAGCTCATTTGCGAACTCCTCGAAGTCACGCTATTTCGTTTGTCTATGTGAAAACCTCTCTATAAAGCACATCAAAATATGTGTGTCTTGTGTGGGAAGTTATATTAAAAAAAAAGTGCGTGCTATACAAGCTTCAAGCCATGTTTTTCAATTACCTTGTGCATGCAAAATTTAGTTTTCGTGACAGTTCTCTGTCATTTTCGAATGTTCCGGGTGCGTCACAGCAACGAATGATATTTTGTAATCCTTTTCTGTTCGTTGTTGTAAGCATTCTCTTTTTCCTGTCTCTGTATTATCCTGGTTGAAATTTTATCACTTTCTCAAGGAGGACACATTCAACGTAATGATATGAGGATTCACTTAAATGAAAAGGTCGTATGGTTAGGATGCAATTTCTATACGATGGAAGGCACGGCATAAGGTAAGGGAAAGAATGGGGGAGGTAGCTGCCAGGATCTTACTTAGAGTGCCATCCCAACATTAGCCTGAGGAAACTGAAGGGAAACACTGGAAAACCTCAGTGAGAATTGTCGGTCGCGGGGTTCATTCCCAAGTGCCTACCAGAGCTGAAACCGGGTCGCTTTTTGTTAACTCCGACGTAGGTGACCCGATCCGACTCCGACGTAGGTGACCCGATCCGAAACTTAACCTAGTATTGACCCGAATAACGGGACTGACTCGGTAACCCGGTCCAAACCTTGACCCAAATTACCCGATTGAAACCCAGTCAGATAACTAGACTAGCTTTGTGATACGGCGACCCGATGGTGGAATCGTAGCCCAGTTGACCCAGTGACCCAATCTTGACCCTACAAATTGACTTGACGTGGTCTTGTTCCTGTAGCTTGAATCAATTAATGTTTTCATGTGTGAGATTCACAAATTCTTTCAGAATAGCTTTTGCGAGGGGAGCGTTATTTGCACACCTCCGGGGAAATTTTTGTTCTTTCCCGGCACATAAGACTTTTACTATTGTTATGAGCTATTCCACATCGTATTCTTGGTGCTGTGAGGGGCAAACCACGTTGAATCACATCTGAAAGAAACAATGTTCAGACACCGAAAGTCATAAGGAAAGAAATCCCTACTTTGCCCTCTGGGTCAGGACGTGTCCCAAGCATAGACGATAACCAACCGATAGATCCGTTTCAGCTCTGGTGCTTACAAAATCCCACAGCGTTCCATGAAAACTGTGAGCTTCTGTTATTTCATTAGTCATCATATAAATATAATATTTTGATCCTGTCTACCCTGCTTTGAAATATCATATCAAATTTGTTATTTGAGGATAAACAAAAACTACGACCCTATAGATCTAATGTTCGTTTTTCCTCCATCCAACAAAAACTCCAAGCGACATGACCTGCACATCTTTGCTATGGTGATTTCTTTATTCTTAAAACATCGGGCGAATCGTAGTCTGTGGAATTCTATGAATAAGTAAAATCCAATACCAATGTATCCCATGGTCACAAGCACGTGATTCCATATAGAAATTATTTACTGTTTTATTGGCTTTTTTTTTCTTCCATCCACCGAAATGTCTTAGTTTCTGCTTTGAAGAGGTTATCAGATCGAATTCCGGATCGGCCATCTTGACCCATTCTCTCCCGTGGTTTTCTCATTCACATTAACAAGCTACGTTGAATAAATTCCAAGACTGTTAGTTACGCGTTCATTTTTCTACATTTAATGTATCTGATGTGATGTTGTATTTACCATAAATGCAAATTGTAGTTTGCGGTTAAGACGGTATCAGTTGTTTTTAGAACACGTTACAACGGTTGGATGTTATTTCAGAGAGTTGATTTTATATTTTGACAAACAGATGCCAATATAAATTAATGAACTTGAAATATTCCACCCAAACACACTGTCAGCTGTTTATATAACGAGGTCAACTGGCACCTGGTTTTGTTCTAACATAAAAGGTGGAAAACAGATGGATGTTTTTTAGTATACGAAAATAAACTCTAATACTATTATTTTAGGTTGAGTCGTACATAGATGTGTTTACATATTTATATATGTGAGTAGTAAGGATAGTGACATCTGGAATCATAGAACCTTTTGAAAAACAAAAATGCATCAATGTTGCTAGATTGTCAAGAACTCATGACCCTCCTGGCAGCACAAAATTTATTCACAATTCTTTCTTTGAATTGAATTGAATTTTATTTATGACCTTTAGGCATCTAGGGCTCAGGCCGGGATGGGGAGGGGAAAGCATTCGGGTAGGTGTCGGCCAGGGCCTATGTTGAAAGTGCCATTCCGGCATTTGCCTGTTGTGACCGAGGAAACTCCCTGGAAAAACCTCAGTTAGATCAGGATGGTAGACCACTGGGATCAAACCCAGACCCTCCCGAATGTTACGCCAATGTTCTACCACTGAGCTACGGTGGCTCGATACAATTCTTTCATAAACAGTTACCAAACATTGCTGAATACTGTAACATGTCTCCCATTATTAAGTATTGTTCGATTTGAGCTAGGCTATTCCATCAGATCATCACTTCGTGATTATATCTTCTCTGACTGGCTGATTTTTTTAGTTCTTCTCCATGTCGACATTTCGAAAGCTTCTATTTTTTTCTCTTTCGCATAGTTTCCGTTTCGGCTTCATTTAACACAATAAATACTCCATACAAAGCATTTAATCAATCTCTTCCTTAAACTGTTTGTTCATTCTCCTTCTGAATGCTTGTTTCATCATTCCTATTCTCATTCTTTATCTCTTTTACACTCGTCATTTCCTTACTTTACAATACTCCCCAGCTAGTTGAAGACATTTTCAACATTTTCTTATAGTTCTGTTTGTTCCCTTTCGTTTTCTTTACGTTTATTTTCAATCCTTGTTTCTCACAGTTGCTCTGCACCTGTTTTAACATCATCTTAAGTAATGTCTGTCTCATTCTTTGCGAGAAGAACCATATCATCAGCAAATGTAATCCATTTGTTTCTTCCTACGATCGTCATTCCTCCGACTTCGATAAATCTTTTAAAACCCTTTCCTAACATGTTTATAACCAATAACAACCACAAGAAGCACATGAAGGATGAAGTATAAACACTGCTGAAGTAAAGCTTACCAGATGAAGAATATATCGCGAACAGAAAACGAACGGAATGATCGAAACGGATCTATTCGATTAGGCGTGAATTACCAATCGTGTGCTATGTAGTAGAGCAACAGCGTTGATAATTCAGGAACAATCGAATAGATCCACCTGTTTCCATAATATCAGTTATAATTTCGTTAAACTAAGTCTCTTCTTCTGTAATTTAAAATAATTATAACATGTCAGTCAGAGCTGAAACTGGGCCACTTTTGGTGACCCGGTCTGGAAAATATAATTAGCTTTGATGCTCTGAGGATCTTGAGCACCCCTGAAAGAAACACTGTTGGAACGCGAGGTAATTAAAAACTCCGCTTTTCCCTCCGGTGCAGACCGGATTCGAAGCACAGACCTGGTGACCCGGTCCAAAACTTGATCCGGTGACCCATTTGAGCTCTGGTGTCACTAGTGAAGGGCAAAAATTAATTTCCCCCTCTTTTAGGAGTATTTGAAGTGTAATACATTCAAGCATCCATCCACACAACTGCTTACGTTCCAAAAAAAGTTCTTAACCAGTTTGCCACGAGTCGCCGCTGTGACGATTGAAACTGAGAAATTAGAAGATCCAGTTACGCTTGAAGAAGTGAAATAAATTACTGGAAAGAGCAAATGAAATATGCTTATGCGGTATTGATTTTAAAGTTAGACTTTCAAGTCAATATACTGTAGCGCTTTGAATCAGACTTACACAATAGGATATTTTAACTTACTGCTCATGTGCTCGATAAAGTTAATAGTCATGATTCCAAGAAAAGACCACTCGTAAATCGTAATTGACCATTATGTGTATGTAACCGAAACATTGTTCCGTTTAATATGAAGATACACTTAGGCATTCAGATTACACAACGTGATTTCGTAGATATTCACAACAGTGTACTGGATTCTTTGTGACGTAAATGTATTGTTCTCTCTTATATAGTAGTATTGACATTGAACAGTTTCTCTAATTTCGATGTAATTACGACTGAAAGTAAAGTTTGGAATTTATGTACAAAGCTTATAATTAATGACGCGTCTCAGGCATTGGACAGTCTCAAGCAGTTGTTAAGAAATTATTTCATTTCCTTAGTTGTACATGCAAAAGCTTTAATTACTATTTTAAACTGGAACAGGAAATTAAGAATTGTCGAGAAAAAATCAGAAGAGATGGAGGATGCGAAATTAAAAAAAAAAAATGTACAATTCTTAAGTGGCGATAAAAAGCAATGGAAAAAATCAGGACAAAAACACCTTATTTATTTGCTGTAGTCATTTGGTAAACTATGTAACTGATTGACTGAATTGTTATTAACGTCGTAAAGGAACCTGTGAGCTTCTGAGAGCGGGAGCTTAATTTTTTAAAAGTAAATTTTGTTCCAAACCACTTCGTTCAGTGGACCTCACAGGACTTGAACCTGTGACCACGCGGACACAAAGCGAGCGTGCAAACTTCTCGGTCAACTGGGGCTCATAAGCTATGACGAAAGCAGGCCAGAACTTGAATTACAGGAGATAAATCTTGTTTTGAATCTTGGTCCTCTTGATAGGATCCGTTTTGCGTTCCACGTCTGGGATGAGAGCGTCCCAGTATGTCTTTTCAATACATACAGGGTGTTGCGAAACAACTCCGATAAAACCACCTTACGAGAGTCCTGATATGAAAATAAAAGGAAAGGCATAAACCATCGAGGGTGAACAAATGCTTCATTTCACCACTATAGGCTACCGAAAGTGTGGAAAAATGAACTTTAAAGGTTGGTATTTGTAATACATTAACAGTAGAACTGATGAGGCATAGTACTCTCAAAGACTTGAAAGTTCAAATGATTCTGCACGGGATTCTCCGAAGGAAGTTGCAGATTCCCGAACATTCTCTGTAACCGGACAATGACATTCTTTCTTACTGATAATAAATGCAACTAGCTTTCGTTGAAATGTATGTAATTTACTCATGTTTGTTATGTAACCATGTGGATTTTTTTAAAGATGTTCCGCAAAGGAAACCTGTTTGAGATATCAACTTGCCGCAAACGAATTATTGTTGCATACAGGATTGCACGAATCATTCATGCTTATTTCGAGCCAGATTTACTTCAGAAAATTTGTGGGAATCCCTTGCGCAGCAATTGCACAGTTTTGGAATAGCATTTTTTGGATAGAGCAAGTTTGAAGTCTTTGCGGGTACTATGTCGCCTCAGTTCTACTGTTAGTGATATTGAAAATATCAATATCTAAAGTTCATTTTCCCACACTTTCAGCAACCTATAGCGGCGAAACGAAGCATTTGTGCAGCCCCGATGGTCTGTGCCTTTTTTTTAAAAAATTTCATATCAGAAGTGGTTTTGTCGGTGTTGTTTCGCAACACCCTGTATACATTGGAAGGACATCAGACGCTTTCATCCCAAACACTCAATGCAAGGGGGACCTATCAAGAGGTTCAAGGTTCAAAACAAGATAATACTCTAAAAATTAGATACTTAAGAAAATTAACACTAATAGGCATTAATAATAATAATTGCTCCAGCCCTGTGGCGTTTTGAGAAAGGCTGCAGACTATGGATCAAGAATAGGGCGGTGCAGTTTCGAATCCTGCTCATTCCAACTATCCATACTGAGAATGTTTCTGGTTTCCCCCAGTCACATCAGAGGAATGACGTTATGATAACTTGAATCAAGGCCAGGGATGCTACATCTGCCCTTCCTTCTCTTATGGACGGAGCCAGGGTAAGGTAAAAATTCTATAACCTGACATGCAGAAGAACCAAAAATGTAATGTCACAAATAAGCCACCGTATAAAAGCAAAGTAAAGTTATTTGTAATCCTGTGCATGAGTTTTCAGTATTCATATTTATGACTTGGCAAAATTCCCTAGAAAGAGCAGAGCGAAATTGATGTGGCCTTTTCAAAATGTCTCAACCTGGTCTTTAATTTTTTTAACTTAGAGACGTCAGTCACACGAGAATTAATGTTAGTGACTTATCGACTAATGCCAGGTCTCAAGTCTAGAATCAAAGTGTTAAACAGGATTTTGTTTTCAATTTGAACGTTTAAAAAAACTCGAATCGTATCACTGCCTAAGCCTAAAGACCATAAAATAAGTTCAGTTCGAATCTTATCAATGTTCTGGGTGATCGTAGTCATATTTCGATGGACCCTTGAGGTCACTCACCTTGTCTTCAGCGAGTCGAACCCAGGACTGTAGGGGGGAGGGGGATGCTCTTTGTTCAGACATTAATATGCTCACATGTTTAATATATTTGTATATATAAAAAAGTTGGAAGTGACTTTGACGGCCGGAAGCGTTGTTTCCTTTCTCCCATACTTCCGGTTGAAGTTGGAACGCTCGTGTCGCTTCGGCTGAAGTGTGGAGACTGCGAGCCCAGCGCTTTGGCAGCCGGTGCAGTCAGGCTGTGAGCCCCGCCCAGTTACGCCGCAAAGTGTTAGTGCATGTTTTTGCACGGATATGTGAGTGTGTTGTGTGAGTGTATGATTTGAAAGAAAACTTGTGTCAGTAAGTTTGGTACATGTAAATGCTATGCTGCGGGTCCAGTGTGGCTAAAGTGATTAAAAAAAGTGTGTGACACACGGAGTGTGCCTAATAGGATGTGAGCGTTTTTCGCTCACTTGGATATTAAACGGCATGGAGAGAGTAGACGGATCGCTCTTCATGTACCGGCGACCGGTGTACAGAGTTTTTCAGTACCTGGAAACGTAAGTAATAGTAGCTCTTGTGCATCCTTTTTGTTTTCTTGCTTTGTTTGCTTTTTCATGCCTGTGATCATGTGCTCTGCCCTGTCTTTTGTTTATTCCTATAGACGTTGCTTTTCGTTGTTCTTCCTTTTTGGTATGAAATCATTCACAGTTGAAAGTCAATTATTCTAATCAGTTGGATGTGATGCCCCGTATTCTTTGAAGTAAAAAGTCCACGAAGTAGAAAATTTTCAAAAAGCACGTGTGGTAGGCAACTAGACATACATGGGAAGGACCGTCTCGTGACAACTCTGCGTGTTAACGCGCTCAGTTGGTACTTTTTTTTCTCTCTTTTGAAAAAAAAAAAAATCTATCGGAAATCTTTGCGTATATGTGCCGAGAGGTGCTGAAAATTGACTTAAGTACGATTACAACTGCTGTTCTGTATCGAAACAATAAAATAGAAAATTATTCTTTCTGAGTGAGCCATCACTTATAAATTATTATTTAAAAAAAAACATAATGCCAACAGAAATTTTACTGTGGAAATTCTGAAATATGACAGTTTGTTGAGTGTATCTACTGTCTAGGATAATGTTGAAGGCACAAGATGTAAAATGTTTCTTCCCTGACGTGACGACGTACTGCAGGAGAGAAAATGTATTGTGTACATCAGAGTGACGCAGTTTTAGGGAGCGCTCAAAGGGAGAAGGGGTTTACTCGTATCATTTCGTAAATTTTTAATACATAATATCAAAGTTACTGCGAGTATTGAATTACACGCAACTACGAAACGTCAGTTTTCAAGTATCTTCATGGGCAATATTTCCATGGTAAATTCATAAAGGTTTTCCGTATGAAGCTTTTTTTTTTTTTTTATGTAACCATACCTTGTTTTGTCGTGTTTTCCATTGTAAGACTTAGTTTGATTATGAGTTTTTGTTCGATGGTATCATGTTTTCGTTTATTACTCACATTACAGGATTGTCTAATTGAACGACATAACACTAAATACAAAAACATCATCAAGAACTAGTATTCGATTACTAAATGTGCAACATTTTTTGTATTTTCTTTCAGTCAGATTTTATCTTTCAGTACTCCTCCCTCCCGTGGAGAAATCGCAAACTGTCGCTGCGTCCTAATTCTTGTTTGTTTTGCTCTCTCCTCCATTCCATTAAAAGCGTTTTAAATAGGACAATGATTGATCTTATCTGTTTTGACCTTGAATTTGTTGTTGATCCAACTTTTTGTAAATGCTAAACGGATTCGAAGCGTCTGTGCGACTATTTTATCGAGCGTGTCAGATTGACGAAGAAATCAAGGGGTCCCGGATTCGATACCCAGTGGAGAGGGAAGTTGTTCGGAGCTCTCGTTAAACGGTCGGTCCCATCCTTAGAACGTCCTCTCCCAATGGTAGGCAATTGCAAACCACCATGGATTCACCTTGTCAAGAGACCTTTGAGTGAGGACCTGCCTTCGGGCAGAATACGGATGATCATCATCGTAAATTTAAAAAGGATCCCAACTCCTGTGGTCCACAGTCGTAGACTTCGGAACGGAATTGAACATGCTAGTTTCGAGTCCTGCTGCCAGCCATTCTGAAAGAAGCTTTTGCTCAGTTTCATTGTACGAATGCCGAGATGGTATAAAACCTAAGGCTCTGATTGTTGCCTCTGGAAGAGTGGTTGTCGATAGGCGTCATCGCTCAGATATGTGAAATGTATAAAGTTTTT
The DNA here is from genome assembly GCA_022664845.1 of Lepisma saccharinum. Classification (NCBI taxonomy): domain Eukaryota; kingdom Metazoa; phylum Arthropoda; class Insecta; order Zygentoma; family Lepismatidae; genus Lepisma; species Lepisma saccharinum. The sequence continues at coordinate 53,872 of JAGDQP010010877.1, forward strand.
TTTTTGTTTAAAAAAAGAGGTACGGGCTGGAATGCATGGATATTTTTTTTTCGTTTGAGAGTGGCAGCAGTTGCCATTATTTTTTCGACACAACGAATTTGAGTTATCCTTCGATAAATTTGGCCTTGTACTGCCGTAGTTTCCCAGTAATTAGGTAAGGTAGTTCGGTGCTGGATAGAAAAAAAGAAAAATCAGTACAAGAGAGGAAAAACCAGCATGGGAGATTTTTTTTAGGGTACAATGTATTGTGTTCCTCTCAGTTATTTGAGAAGATAGTATCCCTTGGTTTTGAGGCGAAGGTCTCTACATACAAGTCAACACAGGGAAGACTGAGAAGGCTTCAATATAATAATACCGGTCGAACTATTTTCTTTCCAGGGATGGTACCTTTAATAATCGTCACTTTTTCCATCCCTTTCCCGAAAGTTGATTGTTAAGGGACTTCATCAAATTTGGGATAAGTGTTGTCAACAAGGTGCAAGTAAAATAGCTAAAAGTCCAACATTGTGAGCGGGAAAAGTACAAGGTTTTGTAGCAATGGAGTTGTGTAAAACATATTCTAATTGCCATCAACTGATAATTAAGTTTTTGGTAATTATTACAGTAAACAACGGACTAATGTGTTTGGTCC
>JAGDQP010010878.1:0-54497 GCA_022664845.1 Lepisma saccharinum
ACGTGACCTTGAAACACATTCTCTGCAGCACACCTTCGCAAATAGATTGATCCTGCGGTGAACTATTAATCTTCAGCAATATCTCTTATTTTATCAACAACTTACTATCCAACAGTTTTGAGTATTTTAATTATAAGTTTAAGTAGTGAAAATACAACGTTTAAGAAATTCTTTTAGCGAGGGTGTTGCAACTTGCCCCATACCTTACTGTTGGTATAGTTATTTGACTTTGAAGCCACAGCATGGTGGAGTTGTCCAAATTTTGATACCAGACTTTATATTTAAATACGAATTTTGAAGTGTCCTGTACATGTTTTAATACAAACCAAATTACAAGAAGTGTTCTAAAGGATTACACTACACGATCTTAAAAGAGGTGTTCATAGAATAAAGCGATGAAACTGCTTATTTCCTTGATGGGAACTACTTTCAAGAATTATATATTATTTGCAATTGATATCGTTGAGCTCTTTTTTTTAAATGTTCATGGCCCGATAGCTTCCTAAATTGGAACACATCGCCTCCCCAACTATAAAATCCTGGCGCCGTCCCTGATCTAATAGCATCAAATTGTACACTTACTATTAGCCCCTTTGTAAAACAATGTACAGAAGGAACAATACAAATTGAACAGCTCACATATACCTTGCAAGACGAAGTGCATAGTACTATGATGAACGAGAATCTATACTTCTCTCGAAAGATTGTTCTTAATAACTTTTCTTCTACTTGAAGAGTCGTCGGGTAATTCGGAAAAGGGGGTTAGTTTCTCTTGGTAGAGAACATGAACCTTGTGGTAGGATTGTGTGGAAAGTATCCCTGGCCAGAAGTCCCGATTTTTTTCGGAACAGTTCCGATCTATTTCTACGTCTTTCTTGTTCCAAAATTTTCTTGAAGTGAGGTAATATTTCAAATGTCGAGATTTTAAGTTTTAGTGTTTAATCTTGTTGACATCATAAATACTGTTCAAAACGCTCATGTACTCGGTACTCTAACACATTTCCTTCGACGAACAATTAGGCAGTGACTGGGGAGGCTTTTACTATTCCATATTTTCTTTGCCAATATTTACTAACCGAGCATTCCCTGCTTTCTACCAAACCCAAGGACAATCTAATAGAGGATATGCGATTTCGCCAAGAACATGAAGTCAAACATCACAGCTTATTCCCGCCTAGTTAGCTCACTTATTCCAGTCAAAAACATTGTTTTCGACTAACAAACATGACAGTAAGCTCTGTAGTTGTCTTCTAACCAATCAGGATCGTCGCCTTGTTCTATGCTCAGTTGTTGATCCAACCTTGATCCAACCATAGCACATGTGGAAGAAAGATTTAAATTATTCTTTACGATAAGAAGGAGATATATAAAGAGTGAAAAATCGTTCCATATGTATGCAAAAGCTACGAAACATCCTCATTAGCAGCGAGCCAATACAACAAGCGTTGAGTTAACGTCGTAACGGCCTTGAAAATTATATTGCGTCGTTTGCTTGTTTCTTTTTATTCCTTTTCCCGTTCCAGTTTTTTTTCTTTTCAGAATGCACTGCTTCCTGTTTACGTAAAAGGAAGGAAGTATGTAATCTGATCACAGAAGATCATGTGAAGAAAAAAAAACGGTCAAAGTAACGACACTTCATGTCAGAGTAACACAAAGTTGAACATCTCACAGAGCAACCAGGTTTACAAGCTTCCTCATCCACTACTCTTTGACAGATATGTTTTAACGTGGGAACTCTTTTATTCTGGTTCAATAGTCGAAAAGATAACGAGACACTAAGTTATAACTATCGACAGTTTTTTTCCCTGGAAAGAAAGAACGAACGAAAGAAAGAAAGAACAACACCAAAACGAGAAACAAGAAATACAGCAGAAAAATAAACGTAGCTCCTGAGATAAGCAGTATTATCTGTTCCAAGAAATGTCAAAAAAGAACTCATCGATGAAAAATGACGTTATGTGGTTGATGTCGCAACGAGGAGTTGATGATAACAGTACATTCTTTTACTGAGAACTAATTTGTCAAGTAAGACGCTGGAAATGGCTTGTTTCTATGATAAAGAAAAAAGTAAAATTATATTGAACATTAAAATTAGTACACATAGAAAAGATTTTCTGAAGAAAACTTATTGTTTCAACTTCAGTACAATAATTTTATGTTCTAAGCGTAACAATAAATAGTTCGTTGAGGAATACATAAAAAAAAATGTTCAATATTGAATAGTTGCCAAATAAAGCAAATGTTGCGAGATGCCTGGAAGAGTCCTGCCTGACAATTCCCTGTTCCCTGCTACTCGCTCATCTCAATAAAATATATCGTCTCAGGTGTAAGTAAATGTGGAATTTGTGCCCTGTCTTTAACACTATGTCCGTAAGTCTCCAGCAGATCCAGGCACCTTACTCCTGATATTTCAATACGGATCGGAATGATGACGTCAGTCGTCAGCTGCGCTAATGGATTAGCATTTTCGTAGTCTTGAAAGTTCGGTAACGGAATACGTAACGGATTACCATCGAAAAAGGGAATGGAAATATTCATAAAGAAGATACCAGTCGATAACCGAATCTGTTCAGTAATTTACGTGATTGGAGATATCTTCGTCGGAACTTTGAAGACAGAAAACAAGAAAAATAAAGAATATACATGCCATTAATTAGCTAAATAAGTAATTTATTTACAGGGTGGTTCATGAAATCCATAACAGGTCCATAACACAGCTCCTAGTACACAGAAATCTTGAAACGAAAAATCTTAATTACAAAGTGCATGTGCGGAATCACGTGGTGATGCTTCTGAAATCAGGTGCGTCTCGGGAATACCTTCCGAGCAACTGTGGAGCAACTTCCAAATTTTATATGGAAACAAGCCTTAATTTTGCCCTCATTGAAACAATAACTAAATTTTGAATAACTTTTAGAGGAAAAACTTTTCGATAGCTCATACCGTTTGGCAGCTAGAAGAGCTAATTGGTGGTAAAAATTAACATAAGGTAGAGGGTTTCGGGGCTTTTCGGATGCTGTAACTCAAAGGGAATCGCAAATAAAGATTCCAAACTAAAGTGAAACACTAAGTGGGATATTTGGAATCAAAGGGTTAAATTTTCAAAACGGGAGCGTCCCCGGAATGCTGTTACGGAGGAAGGGGGGGGGGGGAGAATTCAAAATTTTAAATGGAAACAATAGTTGATTTTGCTTTCTTTCAAACAAACATGAAATTCTGAACAACTTTCAGTTGAAACATTGTTTAATATGTCGTAACGTTTGACAATTATAAGAGTTAATTGGTGGGTCAACAGTTAACTTACCAAGTAGCTCTTGTAACTGAAGACTCTTGTAACTCGCTACTCAACCGAACTTTCGCATCTTTCAGAGCCGAGAATACACCAGTATTGTTGGAATTCTATAATCTTGATAGAGAGGCCAGTATATTTACTCTCTAGGCTACAAGTGACTGCAAGAAACTAGAAAACAGATTAACCCGTAACGTATCCGCAATTACCCGTTCTTACGAATATTAATTAACTTTCTTTCCAGTGCCTTACTTGTTTGGAATTTAACTTTCATTTAAAGCCTGTTCTTAGAATTTATTTTCAAGTTTTGGCTGCTGTTCGAAACTAGGGACTATCCGGGGATTGATTTCCGTTTGAAAAGTTAAGACGTGATATTGAGTGTTGAGTGAGGGTGAGTGAGATTAAAAGTAATAACGGGGTGTGCAGACGTCAGAGTGAAAGAGTTGACAAAATAATCACTTATGATCTAGAAAAAGGAGGTTGATTTCTGTAAGTTCAACGATCACATTTTCTTTTAATTCGTCCACACCTAATTTGGCAGAACCCATCCAATCGTAAGCAGTACGTACTCTTTGTCAAAGGGGAGGGTGGGGGACTGGGGTAAAGAACAAAGCTAAACTTGGTTTAAGGGATCTGTCCCTATTCATAGAACAATAAAATAACAATTACCTTAAAGTAAAGTTAGTAAAATAAAACAACTTGTAAAGAAATAATTTAGGAGTAATTTACTGAATAATTTTTTCATATGAAAATGGAAAAAAAAATATAAACAAACTGGAAGAAAATTATTAATGGGTTGTGCGACAAATCATTATTTCGGAAAAAGGAAAAAAAAGAATACCCTTGTATGTCTAAATTCTACAGGTGGTTCACAGAAACAAACAAAATCAATTTAGGAACGGAAAATAAATAGTATGGTTAGCATTTTATGGCTGGATGACAAAATGCTGAGGTGTTATCGATTTCTTATACATCTATCAACGAGAGGTGAGGGTAGTGGAACGGAGGGTAATTCATGTCACATTTAGTAGTGGTAGGTGGAGGAAATGCGACCACACATATATATTTAAAAAAAATGAATTTCAATTAATGTAATACTATTGACCATTCAGTTTCATATGTGTTAAAGGGGAATAGCGAAACAAGCAACATTTTAAAGTATGGATTAAAATAAAAACGTTATTTCTCGATCAGCGAACATAGTAAAGTTTAGTAGTATTCTTGGAGTCTCTTCGTCAGTATTGTTCCCTGTTACCTATACCTATAGGTAATAGTGGAAGTAACTTCCTTTGTGTAGTCATTAATAAATCATTGCTCTAAAGGAAATGTGAGCTGTGAATATAGCCAAACCCGTTTGTGCAGTATTTTGTCTAAATAAAATGTTAATGTACAATCCTGAAGTTACGCGTAAACTTCTAGCCAGCCAGTAGATTTCATTTAAGTCTCAGAAGACTATAATGTCGTTTATTATTATATCCAAATGACGTGCAAGTATTTGTTATTACATTTCAACATGAAATTTACACCTATAATCCTTATCTCTCTATATAAAATTGAAAATGACTATATGTGCGTGAGCATCACGCAAAAAGTACTTGCCTGATTGAAATGATTTCTCGTGCTTTGCTTTAGTAAAGAATATGTTGCTAATGATATGCTTTACGTATGCACATTTACTATACTCAGTGTTTGATGTAGTATTTAAAACGTGATCGTCAATTCCATAAGTAACTAATATACTAGCATATGTATAAAAATATGATATCATATGTTGTTTTAATGTATTGCAGTTCAACATGTGATAATGTTAACGTACAAGAAGTTAAGCTTCATATGGTCGTCCATATACATACATACATCACGATACAGATTCTTGTTACGTTCATATCGAGCAAGGGAGTAGATAACTGGTCCATCCTATGTTTTTGCGTGAACAACTTTTAGTTTTTCTCATGAACAACGGCGTCGATGGGAATAATTGATATTTCTAATTTAATTAGTAACTTTGTTTTAATATTTCTAATGAAAACTAACCTAACTTTCTTAACCTAAAGTCAGTAACACAGAGGGTGGACCAGTTATCTACACCCTTCAATTCATATATGTTACCTGCTATTACAAACTGATCATCCAACTAAATAATACTCCTGTTTGCTTGATGAGAAACGAGTCGAATTGCTGCTTAAAATAGTGTCTTGTTGACATCTTTTTCGTATAGAAATAAACTGCAGTCACTAGAAGATATTTCTAGCATGGACTACAATAAACTTTCGTTCCTTGCTAGTTGTATAAAGAGAGAAATACTTTTCGCCCAAATGCCTATTGTCCGAGAATGGAATGCTTTTTTGCTCAGTATCTCGCATATAATCAGACACTGGATCGGACTGGGATGTTATCATATCATTTTGATTTTGATATTATTATCTTCAGAGATAATCGACCATCTAACTGTCCATTGAATTCCAATGGCGGTGGTAAAAACAATGGAAAACTTAAAAGCAAAGCACGCGGCAACCCACACTACAATTCTCAATCAATGTGAATTCCAATGCATAATTGATAAGTTGTGGAAGTGAATAATTCGTTTCAGTAACATAGTTTATGTCCTCGGAGTTCAGACATTGTATTTTGACCCTCTGTAATGACTAGTTCTGGTATTTACTAAAGACTAGCAGTTTAGTCATGTCGGTAAGACATTGTACTTTTAACTGAGGGTTCCGATTTCGAGTCCTACTTGAGAATTTTTCTCTTTTACTTCCAGTATCTCTGAAAACTGAATGGTGTCCGACTTTTATCAGTCAGGTTACGCGACATTGCTACGCAGCTAGGTTGCCTGGCTTTTCTCAAGAATGTTTCTAAAAGCATTGACAGTTTCTAAAGAAATTTATTGAATAGGATTAATGTTTGCAAGGTGTTTTGATATCAGTTCTAATACAGGATTTTTGCTCATCAGTTTCGCATCTAACGACTAAAAGTTAGCTTAAAGAAATGAAATTGAGTGGCAATCTTGACGACGTATGACCAAAACTTAATAACATATGCATAGCAAAGTTTCTACCTTTAGACATCTTTCATGCATGACGTTTTGCGTCGCGCAACTTAAAAGCACGCTGCAATGAGTTTTCTTTTGTACCTTTTTATCACTTACGACATGCCACTTGAGTAGGTGGGGCAAAAAGAAGAAAAATAGCGAAGGAAGAAAAAAGATGGTGGTGTTGCCAGTGTGTATTGTACATGAAATATAGGGCAAAGTGAAAGTAACTGGCCTAAGAACACCTGGCAACGCTGTGGAGGAAAAGCACAATCTGAGTGTTTGTCAACATTTCTCGCATTCTATAGAACACGAACGGCAGACTTTCAGAACGCGGCAGCACAAAATCGCGCCGCATTTGCATAAACACACTCATTTGTTTCTATCGTTTTACAAAACGCGTTGTTTGTGCTGCTCTCAAGTCCCTTATGAAACTTATTTGCATAAAATACCCCTTAATGTTGGGTGGTCGAATGTGAGATATTGTGTAGGTAAGTACAGATCTTCGTCAGTTGTTCATATTTTGTATTTTTTTGTTACCAAGCTTCGGTTATTTGTCAAATCTGCTTTTCATTTCCTCTTGTAGATTTTTGGCTGTTCTTCAAAAACCTCGTTGTCCGGTTTCTCTTATCAATCTTTGGTTGTTGATCAAGACACGTGTTCTGATTTCCATTATCAAATTTCGGACGATGTTTATAACTTTATTTTTTCTTGGAAAAATCAAACTTCGATTAATGTTGATATCCTTGTTTAAATATCCAAGTATAAATTGTTATATTTGTTTTATTTCTTTTATTAGAAAACTAATATCAGGATTTAATCTATAAAAATAACCTGCAGTTTGGAAGAATAACTTAAATCCAATTTTTAGAAAACGAAAACCTGACAACCGGAGTTTGAAAAAGAACAGAACTATATGAGTTTTGTTTTGTTTTCTTTCTTATCTATTCAACAGTTAAACAAAGTCAAATCCTCTTTTTGAAAACACAAATCAATTTGCCTATCATGTGACTTCAATATGAATATGACTTCATAAATATTCAAGAATAATTAATTTCAGCATTAAGGCTCAATCCCAGTGGGGGTTTCTCGACTAATGGGTACAATTAGTTTTAAAGAAATGCTATCAGTAACCTCAGGATTGTGTGCAGACACTTTTGGGACAGAATAATGTCCCAAAAGTGTCCGCATACAATCCTGAAGTTATTACTAAGATTTCTTTAAAGCTAATTGAACTCATTATTGAAGTACGAAACGAACTTTGGTCCATGAAAGTTAAATATTGTTTACCTGCGATGAATTTTGAATAATTGACGTAAAACAAAAAAGACGGGAAAGCGCACTGGGACTGAGCCTTAAGTTAATATTCTTCAGTTACTCCTTTAGAGAATCGATTTTATTTTGTTCTTTCTGTCTTAGCTGATAAATAAACAGAGAGAACAATAGTAAAAGCGCAACTAACGTTAGTGAAACTACACTGCCTGCTATCTAACACATCCCATAGCATTCAGTAATTCGTTTCTCCACAAACTGCCAACGTGGGACTTCAGAACAACAAACAAACAGTATACGAATGGTTCCTGTCGGAGCTCCCAATCATTAAGTTAACTGTCCAACATTAATGGCGTTAATTTTCATAACAAAACAACACAATCGTTTAGCATCATATATATATGTGTGCGTGAAAGAGTACACGTTGAACCCTCCACGGGGGAAAGGGTGGTTTTCATTATTTCTTTCAGTCCATATTCAACTCATATGTGTGTTCTTACATCCACATTTCATTTATTGTATAATTTAATCAAAATTTCGGAAATTTACTGTTTATTTGTTTTAAACATCAATTCAAAACTCAATTTGCAATACTACAAATTTAATTTAATTTTACGAAAAATATAATACAGCAGTTTAATGTAATCAAGAAATCGCTCAGCGATCGTTCAAATGCTGCAATGAGAAAAGCTTTTCCATAAATTATCTTTTTATGGATGGAAGAATCTTTATTAAGGCGCCTGGTGACACTGAAAAAAAACCGTGACCCACAGCAAGCTTGGATCCCACGTGCCTCCTTGGTGCCGATCCAAAGTTAGTAATATTACCGACAGAACCACGGGGTCTGGGTAATTAGATACAAGTTGTGCCAATTTAACTAGGTTGGTATATTTTACGTTTATTACTAACGTATTAGGGCAAAATAATACATTGCTTGCGAAAGTGGTGAGTTCATCTCAGAATTATGTCGTCAAAAAATTTAAAATATTTTCAGTTAGCAATGTCATCGTAATATTAAAAATAAAGGGAAGATCAGTTATCAAATTTATTATCATTTGGAAAACCAGCTACGGAAACTTCTGACGATTTGGTTCGTCAGTGTTGAAAACAGTATTCCTTATCGTCTCTCACTATATACGATAAAATTGTAGTGAGAAAAATTATCAGTGAATATCGTGCTGAAAGACAAAAGAAAGGTATTATGAGTGTATACTGCGTTGAATGTAAAGAGAAAGATCTTATGGATGAAAAGTGTACTGAAAGGCAAAGAAAATGTATTCTGAAAGATATCATCTAGCAAAGGTGTGCACCTCCAGTGACTTGCCTGATTGAAACTCGGAAAAAGAGAACACACAAAGTTCACTTAGTAACAGAGAGCATATTTTATGTCACTTACATATGTTTCATTTTTTTAAATTTAAAGTGCAAATAAGATATTTCTATACCTTTAGTCCAAATTGTAGATAAACCGTACATTTTTTTTAAAAAAAAAAGTAAAAAAAAAAATATTTATGATGAAAATTATAAAAGTACCAATGTAATACCATACTTAATATTGGAGGAATTGAACTGACGGCAGTCCGTTCGTCGACAACTCTGAACTGAGAAGATACTAACTCAGGAACTACTTGGTCTACAAAGGTGACTGAGATGTCGTTTCCAAGGTTTCGAAGTAGTTTTTATCCATGTGCAATTGGGTGATCGAGTGAGCCGACTCATAAGACAATGAGAATTTAAAACATTCATGTCAAAGCTTTGCTTTTGTATGAATAAACTAAAATAATAAGACTGTTAAAAAAGCAATACGTTTTAATTAAAAACTTAAAACGTGTAACAGTTTCAATAACTAACTAACTGCTTGGCTTCATCAGACACACTAAATTACAAGAGCAACACAACTTTTCACGAGACAGCTATCTGGTTACAGTTAGCCAATCAGGAACCAGATAGCTGTCTTGTGAGAAGCTGTATTGTTCATGTAATTTAGAGTGTCTGATGTAGCCAAACAGTTAGTTAGTTGGTGAAACTGTTACACGTTTTTAGTTTTTAATTAAAACTTATTTCTTTGCTAAGAAGTTATATTATTTGTACTTGAAAAAAATCGTATCAAATATAATGATTTCTGTTATACAATCAGGCAGTGTACATAATTCGAGGTGTTACACTATTACACTGTGCAGAAATAGTGTAACCTACACTAAAAAATCTTTTTAGAAAAAAAAAGACCGAAAGTTACAGGTACGGTACATGGTAAACATAGTATTATTGCTATCAACACTATTGAAAGCATTTAGGGTGATATTTTGGCATATACATTTTTTATCTTTATAGGAATTTGAATGTCAAAAAATCACAAAAACGTCACGGAAAATGTGTTCGTAGGTTACATCATTTCTGCACGAAGGCTCTCATTTATTGTTGACAAAATAAATAAAAGCAATGATTCTAATCATTAAACATTCCTGTACACGTACTTTATGCTAACTTTAAAAAATAATAAATAAGAAATATGACCTCACCATTAAACGTAACTACGGAAAAGTACAGCTGTAACTGGTAATGAGAAGAGGGTAGCCTATATAACAAGGTAGCGTGATTGAATTTTTTTTTATAATTTTCATATTTAGCAGTTTCATATAGTGAAATAAATAATTAATTCTGTGCATGTTGTCGAACAAACGTTTTAATTCTTTGACTAATTTTAGGCATGAATATGTCAGACAGAATAAGCACCAAAGGAAGGTAAACCTGAGATCATTTCTGAGTACTGTTGATATGATGAAATAAGTATATATCATATTTAAATATTAATGAAAAATACCATCGAACTGACTGGTCTGACCTTAGATGCCATTAAAAAAAAACAATAACAATATATCTTAATCATTAATAAAATAGTTTGAAGAAGTATAACACTTTCTTCTCAACAGTTCGTAACTAGAAAAACAATGGTGTATCGAAAAGAAAGTGAAAAAATTGATCTGTAACATGACAAAGTATTGTATCTCTATGACCAATACTTTCTGAGATACACATAATTTAAATGTTACTGCACGCAGTTACATAAATCTTTAAACGTTTCTCCTGAAAAGTTAAGAAAAATGAGATACGTCACTTTGTTTTCCCAATGTCGAACTACATACTGTGTTCAAATATGACCTTAATACGAACAAAATATAGCCTGTTTTACCACTGAAAATCATGTTCCTTTGCCACTTAATAACTTAGTTACTGATGAGATCATTAGCAGCCAAAGCAGACACGTGTGCTCATTTCTCAGCTATAAGGTGTTAAAATAGCAACTCCTCACTTGTTATGAATCATAAAGATTCTCCGCGCATAAAATTTCCCGAACTACCGTTATTATCAACCCTTATTATTCTTATTGTAGGTAATCACCCACCACCTGCCCGTCTTACCCCAGTCGACCCTATCTTTCTTAAACCTCGACTGCACTTTTCTTAGTGTATATATTTTTTTAATTTTTATATTTTTTTTCTACTGCAATAGCAGACCTTGTTCACCCTCGACTAAGGATTGATTACACCGGAAGTGGCTACTTCCGCGCCATTTCCGACCATAGAGTGAGAGAGAAAAAGGATGATCTGCAGGGAGGAACAGGGCGGGACGGTGAAGTAATGTAAAGCATCCGTAAGCTCCCGAGTGAGAACAGCGCTGGATGAATCAATGGTGATCGACATAGCGTGCGAGGCAGGAAGGGTCTGCCTACGATTCCAAGTCTCAGGTAACACACGCACACACAGAAAACTCACATTCACACCACGTCGGTCAAACGCAGTCACTCACCAGCTGCTAGGTTAAATAGTGACAACTGCCAGCACGCGATTACTACACTCAGGTAGCGCGGGCGGAAAACTAAGAACAGGCTCCTTACTGTTATATAGCAGTCTATTTTATGTAACGATGTAATATTAACACACGGACGTCATTTGCTCCTTTTTATTCTCTAGGGGAAAGGAGAAGAAACAGAAAGAACTAAAATTCTCTTTTAAAAGACGAGCTTATTTCCAAACACCACTTAAGTCAATTTGTTTTTGTATTTTTACAGAGGAAAAGTAAAACTGATATTGCTATAGTTCCTCTTTTAATGAAACATATTTCAGCGGTATATGTTATGTATGGTTATACAAAAGAACATGCCAACATGTAAAAGAAATCTCATTTGGGGTTTACGCCTAAACAACGTAACAGGACTTTATTTTCTTGCAGAACCCACTTGAGTCATAATACGTATATTACAAAATCAATGTACAAGAATGAACATAAATTTTGTATGCATTTTTCGCATCGAAAAATGCTTCTAATGCATTATTATATTTATAATTTATTATTTACAAACATTTATTATTTACAAACATTTATTATTTACAAACATTTATTATTTATTAATTATTGCAAAAATACTTTATAACAACAGCCTACAGAAAATCATTATACTATTTTTTAAATAACTTACGACTTTATTAGTGATCTCATTGTAAATGACACAATTTTATTGTCAAAGACAATGCTCACAACCGATGTAATAATAAACATAAACCTAACACTTTTTAAAACAGTATTGCAAGTCTGTATGACCTGAAGCTTTTTACAACAGTATTAATTATACGAAAGGTTTTTCAAAATCTTCGTATAAGAGTTCCACAACAATTTCTGCGCTTTCACTACTTAGTGCTTCTTCATCAAATACACGATCGTCATCATTGAGATCTAGAAATTTTAACAGTCTTTTTACGTTTACTCTCTTCTCATGACCTACACAGATTACACTGGGAAATGTCAAAGCATTTCTGAGACTACGGACGTTTCTAAGGTTCCTCTTCACAACAGCTGAGTAGGAGTTTAACAATAAACAACAATCAAAGATTTAATAACAACCAAAGATTACGCTTTCAATGTAGTCAAAGAATGCCGACGTGACTTATGGGGAGTTTGGAATTAATATTTATAAGAACTTAGGTGGACTTTGGAAAAAAAAAACGTGACTTTTTCCTTTTAATTTCAACATGATTTATGCCAGTTTTGAATGCTATTTTAGTCAGGGATATGTAACTTGACCTAACAAGAAAAAATAGAAAAACTGAAAACCGTTAAGAAATGACTAGTGAGTGGTGTTTGGAAACAAGCTCCTCAAACAAGTGATAGTTTATATTTGTTCATAGTCTCTGTGGACACTTACGCTATGTTGGGACAAGTTTGAGAATCACTTTCTCTTAGAACCGATCCTTTGTACACTTATCCAGGACAGAACACATTTTGTATCCAAGACAATAAATATATTAAGAATTTGGAATTAAAGGACCTAGTTTTAGTTTACTCTGTTCAGCTTCTTACAATATGTAAGCAATTATTTATGGGTTTCTAATTTGTACCAATATTGTATATCGTGTCTGAGATTATTACGTCCACTTCGATTTCTGTTTTGTTGGATCATAAAACAATATATCCAAGTGGCGGTGTTCCCTAATGGCATATAAATGTTAATTTTAGGTTGATAATATTGTTAAATATCTCCCTCTTCTACGTCGTATCAACAATTGAAACATTTAAATGATACGTAATCATTGGATAAACTGTTGACTGTCAACAGTGTTATCATTATGAACTCAACGTTTTTCTAAGTGTTCTCTTGGCAGTTGTAACGGAAAGTGTAGCTTTTGGCCTGTTCTTTACTACCCTGCCATTGTGGGACTTGACATGTTCAGTCAAAGGTTCGTCACAGAGGTCTCACTCAACCTCTTTAACAATTCGGTAAAATGAATGTTCCACCGTCTTGAGTTTCAGTTATTGAATATAATATGCTTTTTAACTAGCTAGAACTAATTGATATTGCCGTTCGTTTTTATGGAACTCCAAATGGATGACAAGCTCTGCCTGGCGATAAAGTATCGTATTCTCAATAATTACTGTCTATAGCTCAACACAGCAAAATTTGGAATTACTGACTGCTGCCAGAACGATGACGATATATTGTATGCGCTAAATAGACAGCAATATTGTTAGCTCGTGACACACCTGACGCATGGTAACCAACAACGAGCACTCCTTCCGCAGATATGCATGATGAACTCAGTGGCGTGTCATTACTCATCACTGCATTCTTTTGATAATACCCTCGAATTCCTCTACTCTGACGTAGCTAGAGAAAAAAAATTGTTATAGGTTAGCAACCAGTCTTGTTGAATTATTCCCTAGTAACCCGTTGCTATTCAGATTATTGATAGTTGATAACTCTTTTTACTTAGAAAAATGTCTACGCTGAACTCGAAGAATGTATTCAATTTATTAATTTATATAAAGGAATTCCGCAACAATAGGAGATGGTTGTTATTCAAAGGTGAACTTAGTTATGACGATGTTAGAGGAGGACATTATTAAAATTTTTGTTTATGATGGGTGTTGGTGCCGTAAGGCAGAATTACGGTTATTTCAGTTATTTCGTAATGTTGTTGATTGCAACATTGTTAACTTGATCTTTTCGGTTTTCTTTTGTTATAGCGGCTTATTTAGAATAAGAATGTAGTTCTATAATATTATTCACTGAGAGAAATTTCTAGACTTTTTTGCAACACTATTACAATCTAGACCTTGTGATATTACACAGAATGTTAAATTATACGTACATTTTGTCATTATTCTGGAGAAATTGTACGTATTTCTAATCTTTTCTCCATGCCACATGAGCTTTTAACATAATATGTAATGGTCTCCCTTCAGTACTACTGTTAATATCAGTGACTTCATTACTTTTATCCAGAATAGTAAGGACAAAAAGGATGTAAACTTGGCATATAATTTAACGTTCTTCGTAAATTTATAACGTCTAGACGTGACCATATCATTTAACATTCTCCGTAATGTCACAAGGTCTAGATTGTAATAGTGTTGGAAAAAAAGTCTAGAAATTTCTCTCAGTGTTCTTGTCATCATCACGCATTGTTCTGAGACTCTATTTTGTTTATTTCTATCTGATGTATAAACATTACGTCGTCAAGGACCGTCTTCAACGAAGTATAGGTATTCAAGTCTGGTTTACGTACAGGTAAACAATATATGGGATGCGTCTAATCTTGTGTAAGTCGGGTAGCCCGTAATCACGATATATACCTCAAGTTACGTCTAAGAAACTACAATTATACGTACGTCATCATATGGGCTCTTATGAAAGGAAGCTCTTTTCCTGTTCTTACAAATGAATACAAGCCTTATCTAATAAATTTCTGTATCTACTATCGTAATGGCTATTCTTCATTGCATAAGTTAAAGTTTACACAATGATATACTATATATACGACTTTCCTTATAATGTCAACAGGCCACGACTTCTGCAGTGTTGAATACATTTCTCGTCATTTTAAATGTTTGGTATTCATTTGCTGAGTTTAACAGTGAATCATATGTTACATCGTAGAAGAACATATTAATATACACAGCAATTGGGTGACATCAATTATTTTCTGATAATGGTATGAGATATATATACTATTCAATACGTAGTTGAAAATGATCTATGGTACAGTATATCAATCACATTGTGAGTATTTATGGAGTTGTAATTGTTGTGATGAAAATATAATTAGTGCAGCAAATGTAACTGAAATATAAAATATGGAAAGACTTATCAGCATCACTTTGTTGTGCGATGGTTCTACAAATTATAATTTTGTATGAATTGTTGTTGGAAGATAACCAAAGGCAACAAGTCACTTCTTCCACTCTTCTTGAACTGTTTGAATGTAAGGTAAACATGGAGAAAAGTAAATACAAAGGCTAGGAATGATAAAGAGGTAAAAAGGAATAACAAACAAGAAAACAACTTGGTTTCCAATTAAAAGTTTTGAAAAAAGTCCAAAAGATGTGACTTACAGACAAAACTTGGACTCCGGTAGAACCGCACGCTAAAAAAAAGTATAGTTACAGTAACCATATGGCGCGATTTTTCATAGTTAATTTTGGGACAACAATATTATGGGTTTCAAATACCATACAAGTGTTGTTCATCGTGTATTGTCATTATCACAATACATTTGGTTAGGTGTATTGTCATAATTACAATACTGTTAACAATATTGTATGGTCAATTTCTTGTTTCTAGTTAAATTAACAAAATATTTTGTCGGATTATAGTTAATTATACAATACTGTATAGTTGAATTGACTATGGTGGAATCATGTCTAACCATACTATATAGTTACACAGTAACTATACAAATATTGTTAGAAATTGATGATATTTTATTGCTGTTGTGACCATATGTATTACTCAATGGCTTCCAGACAGAGTGGAATCTATGTCAACATAACTTTGCAAGAAAACACAAATTTCTTGTTGGCGATGTAGTAGTAGTATTATTATTGTTGGACAGGACGATCATCTTCGTCCTGTCAACACAGACGGTTATGTCGTCTCTTCGCTATTGTTTTATTTGTAATCTATATTTTAAACAAATGTTGCTGATTTAAGTGATGTTATATTGATATAGTTATAATGGCAGGGCTAGTCTATTTGGATCTTGTGTATTTTCTTTCTATAAGATAGGATAAATAGTTACTATATGTCTAAGTGGTGGGTATCTGTTAATAACTAATTATATTATGTTTCACTATTTCACTATTAGTATACAACTATTATATTATACACCTTGGGGATATAAACTTTAGCAAATACGTTATGACTGAAACATCTTACATTACATTCAAGGATAATACTATACGAATAAATCATTAGCAGTAATCGTTGATTACAAATTCAGTTTCCAGAATTATCGTTATTTTTGTTGTCTGGCGTTTAGAAATGGTAGCTATCACAGCGTTTAATCGCCTAAGCTCAACATTACTACACATTACGAAATTACTTCAAATTACGTAAAATTGTACAATGCGTTTATTCCTCGTAATCGTAACAAGAATACTCATGTCATAATCTCACATGGGGCCATAACAAATCCTTCGTCATCCTTAGCTACATGTTTCTAATTTCTCTCGATTCGAACAAATAATATGGCTTCCAAGCACACAGAGTCCCAGAAAAAAAATATTGTAATATTAACTATACTTTTTGTCATTTTCTGCGCATGCGCATCCAATAGCCATACAGTATGATTCGAGCAACAATAAATATATTGTCAAACTTGTAGGTCATGAAGGAATATGGTAAAATCAACCATACATATGATTTTCCCAGCAATATAAACTTTAACTATACTTGTTTAGGAATCCTAACCATACAACAATACGAGATCTAGTCAACTTAGCACAATAGTATCGTTACCGTATCACAATTATGGTTACGATTACTATAAAAATTAACAGTACAGTTTAGCAATGCCAGTATAGTTGGATCTACCAGGGCTTTTTTACAGTGTGAATGGTCTTCCTTTTTCTCTAATAGCCTATTGCTTTAGCTGATCGAGCTGACAAGAACACTTTAAGACTATTGAAGAAGTTCCATGAAGAACTCTTAGAGACCGGGATTATCACGATATAATGTAAACAACATGTGTTCAAGAACTAAGTTCTCACATAACATTGAAGATTCACCTTCAGAAGGACACGATAAACTTCCCTCACTTCCGGTACATGTCACTTACACTTGTTCAGCACAAAATGAGGAGAAAGAAGAAAATGTGAAGCCGAAAGATATGAAATAAGTGTATTTTTTTACAGTGTAGCTGAAAACTAAAGCATAAATTTTCTTGTGGCAATTTAATAAACACATCCCATAAAAGATAAAAGCTGACATGCGTGATTGAACCGACAAGAAAATAAAATGTTTCTTTACTAATTAAGAGAGCTATTTTTAACCGATTAATTCTCTTGGGGGAAGTTACAGAGAAGAGCAGAAGATATGTGTGTGTGTGACTTTGCGTGACTACAAGCAATCTGCTTCCAACCATATCGTTTCTGGTATCTCTTGTTTTAAAACCATGCCACTCAAATTGGTCACGCCATTAACACTTAACACAACTGTTGCAACCGACGGGAAATAGCATGTGAATACTACTGGATTTTACTATACGACTCTTCGTTGATACAAAACATTCAAGTTATAGCGCAACATATATCTTTAGTAGTGAACAAAAAATAGTAGTTTAAGGTCTATCCATTTTATTTTTTAGTGTTTCAGTTTCCAAAGAAATCTACAGATTTACTCGGTAGTGTAGATATATCACAGAGCTAAAATAGGGCCACGTTTGGTGAAAAATTTAAAAATGTGGACTCTGGCTATTTCGAAATTCAGCATTTTTTTATAACAGATCTTTGTATTGTCTTCAAGCACACACAAGCATACAAAGTTTCAAGTCGATTGGAGAATGAAAAATGAGGGGGAAAATGATAGGAAGATTTGAAACCGGCTAGAAAACATGAAGAGAAGTAGCGAATAAATTATTATTATTATTTTATAATAATATCTTTACAAAATTCGAATTAGCTACTTTTCTACGTTGTTCTGGCAAAACCATGATCGGTTTTCCCTAGAAATATATCATGTAGATTGCGTGAATAGGACACAGGTTTTGTGACAATAGCTGTACTGTTTGTTATAAGAACTAGTGGTACATTCTTTGCATAGAAAGTTCTTTCCGATATTTTTAGAATTCTAGGTTACGTTATTTTTCTTCTGCAAAATACGGATATAAACAAATTTAAATTATGTTTCTGTTAGAAGACATCGGGTATAGAGAAAAAACTTTCTTTTACAAAAGTTTACTTTTGTTCTTGTAATATGTTCCACGTAATTAGATATACTCTTCAAAAAACTTGAAAATTATACGCGATAATTTGTGTACTAAAAGTAATCTTCTGTATTATTTACTTTCGGAAAGTTTATATAAATTATTTTTGCCATTTCCTCATTATGAACAAGAGAAACTATCTTCAAAAATCCAAATACTATGACCAAGGTTATGTTATTATTTTAAGTTTGGGGGCTGTAAATCCAAAATTGTATGGGTATTAGTTAGGAAAGTAGCAATTCTATCAATTTTTAACAGTAAAAGTTTTTTTAAGTTACGTGTGTGTACATGCGAATTTGGAAGAGTGATATCCTACCATTATGTGTGTGTGGGAGGAAGGGAGAGAGTAGGTAGAATTCCTTCACGAGGTTAGTTGATTTGCAAATTAAAACTTCTATGTGTCTGCATAATTATTACTAAATATAGGCGAAAATAGCTAAGATTTTGTTACTTCTATTAATTTTTTTAAAATTTATTATAGTAGGCCTAATAATTTTCCACTTATATTGGCACTTCTCTCTCCTTATGTCTACAAATTTTTTTACAGTGTTTTAGGGCATATTGTCTTAATGTTAGAAAGTAGTCTAATGACGTAAAGTAGTCTATATTTCGGAACTAAGAAGCAAACGTCCTGATGGGGCAGATAAGAACTATACTTTCCTTTACGTCTATCATATGTAGAATGCCAAAGTATGTACTGGTGAAAATTTTGGCCACTTGAGCGTAATTGCTTTGAGAGATACTGTATGTGCGATTTAAATCCAAATTTTGTTCATGTAGAGTTTACCAAAAGTCTAGAAATTCCTCTTTAATCCTTAAAAGCTGAAGAAAATGAAAACTAATATACATCATTGGGTGAAAGGCGTTATCAGTTAAAGTGTAAGTTCATTATCACCACCACTGTCTTGAAGACAGCCATATTGAACCTGACTCGATATTCTATCTAAATAGAACTAATATATGGCATCGATCTGGGCTAGAATTTTATTGAAAACATATTTATGAAAGAAGTTCTAGCAAAATATATTCTTCTGTAAGAGCTAATAAAAGATAACATTTATATATTAATTCAAAAATCTGAAAATACCATTTCTTTTTGAAATAGTTAAAAAAAATTGAAAGCCGAATAAATGCAAATGGTTATTGGACTCTAGATATTAAACTGCCATCTTGAAATCAGTCTTTTTATATCTTACCTATAAATTTTTAAATTGGAAGAGGAATATGATATGTCAATTTGAACTTAAAGGCGATCAGAAAAATGTTGATGTTTCTTTTGTTATAACTTCATTGTTATAAATGATTGTATTGAACAAATGCATTATTGATTGATATAAACCCTTCCAAGTTGCATTCACATGTTATTGTTGCTTTAAAAAATAGTTCTTATTTAAGAATTTCTCACTATATAAACTCATATAAGGATTTCCAGCGATCATAACAGAAATTTGATAAACAATGGAACTGGAATATCAATAATACATTCGTAAAAATAACATAGAAAGTAATATTTTAACTCAGAATCTGTCTGAAAGTAGATTTAGTACGCTATCAGTATCGAATAAAGCTATCTTGTATGTACATGCAAGTACAATACCGATAAATCAACAAAATATCATGAAATCTAAGAATACAGCTGTTACCTTTTACTAACTACTTGTATCAAATTTTAAACGGAGCAAATGAAACTAACAATCTTGTATCGAAAAAAATATTCTATAGGTATTTTTTAACTTCGGTGGGAAAAATTCCAATTTTCGTTTCGACTAAGCAACGGGATACAAACTGCCGAGCTAATTAAATTAGAAACTAGTAGACTTCTGTATCAAGAATCAGATAAAGCGTGTTATGCAGGTCTTGCCCCTTGATCACATTATGAAGGTTGTTTGGCAGATAAAGGTCTTAATATGTTGCCGACCGGTAGGATTTTGAAGTGATGAGATCGAGATATGAGTTCACTAAAATCTCACATTTTTGTTTTTGTTTTTGTTTTATTTACTTTTATTTTTGCTTTCTGATATCTTTAGTTACTTCGCAGTTACTTCAATCTATGCAATGCGTTCATTCCTTGTTTACTGGAACTCTTAACTTTATATGGTATTATTTTCTGATAAGGTACACTGATATTCATAAAAAGTGTCCGATACAAAAAATTATTAGGTCCAAGATATTGCACAATATGGCAACATGACTACATCACAAGGAGAACGTGAGAATTATGTAGAACACATTTTGGGTGTAGCCGGATTAGACAAATTTTCTAACTTACAAAATATCCCACCGGACATTTTATATAAACCTGAGTGTATGTTTCCAATTCTCCTTGTCATGACGTAGTTTTCCTTTATTTGGCTTTAAGAGTCCTTTAGAAGGGTATAAAATACTGTATAGGATCCAATCTTTTCACCAAATTGCAAAATGAGTAGTTATAATATGAGCAGTGACAGCATATGGACATTGTTTATTCTGCTAACTGTATCGGACACGAATTCATCTTTCTTTACATTTTATACATATTATATTAATGTTGAGGAGCTTCAAATAACATAAGCGTCCTATATATGTTGTATATAGTACAAAATAGTCTTAGTCTTCTTTGCTTTAAAACTCTTCTCGCATTTGTGGGTTCCCTTTATGAGAGAAGCATAATATTCATTTTCCTATTCCCTATACATTTTTGGATTTCTGACAGAAATCTTAATTTTTCGTACGCCGACATTTTGTTTGGTAATTACAACACAAACAAAAAAAAACCTCTTCAAGTCGATTATGTATTTTAAGGACTTCTAGCCAGTTCTAGGCTAAAAAGAGCTGCTGAAAAACTAATGTAATTGTCTGTCTTTACGCGTATAATCGTTTTTATGTAGCACATCATTAGGGTCATTAGGGGAATAGATCGTTTGCTACACTTAGTCAGCAGGTGTGATAATATTCACTTAGTTTCTTTAGATTCATTGCCCGTAATGGAGTCACTGACTGTGAACAAATGAAAGAAGCGAAGTAGTTATTCTAGGACGTTAAAAGTGACATCGCCTGATTACTGAAACGAAATTCGTGCTGGGTCTGCAAGGAGAAATATATTTATGCTTTGATCATGATAACTTTTATTTGCTGTTACTATGAGATAGAGTTTATCTAAACGTGACAACGTTTAGAGAATTATATTTTATTATGGAAAAAAATTAATGACTATAAACCTTTGAATTTAAAAGTATTAATCCAAACGGTTTACACTGACTTTTTTGTAAGATTTCAGATATTGAGATAATGACGTTATCTTGATCCATCCATCCATTTATCCATCCATCCATCCATCCAAGCTTTCAATTTCAATCTCAGAGCCTTACAGTTTAAAAGGGTAGCTAGTATTTTTGTATATCATCTCTCTACACTACGAAGATTCTCTCAGCAAAGTGAGGTTAGGTTTTGATAAGCACTCGATGAGGGATTATCTTATAAGAAACAAGAAGTAAGAAGAAATGAATCATCCTTGTAAAGACGTTAAGCTTCATAAAGTACTGTAGCTCAGAGACATCTCAAACGTTATAAACAAGTTTCTCAACTTCAGCAATTAAGTGTAGAAATTCCACATTGTGTGTTCTGTATTCCATGGTTGATTGTTTCCAAGTTTTCTAGATTAATTGTTAATTCAAAGGTTCAAATTTGGTTTATTTTAACCATGTATTCTTTGTTTGTCTTCTATAGGAGGCGCGAGGGAAGAGGCCCTTTAAGATATGGGACAGTTGGAGAAACGTACGAAAAGCACTAGTTGTAAGCAGTTTTGAGGAGCTTGTTTGTAGAGGTGAGTACTTATTTTCTTAGTGTCAGAGATATTCTTCCTGTATTGCCCTCAGATGGGTATAAACATCTCCACTTCTTTGATGAATGTTGGATTTATTTTGAGGCATTTAGGCATCTTAGGCTTAGGCCAGGATAGAGTAGGAGAGGAGATGTTGAAATGTAGGCGGCCAGGGCCTATTTTTATAGGTAGCATCCTAACATTTACCTGGTATGACTGAGGAAAAAACCTGGAAGAACCTCTGTCAGGATGGTAGACCGCTGGGATCGATCCCAAGATCTCCCGAATTTTAAGCTACTCGGTGACGAATGTTGATCTTATTCTGACATATCTTAGATTTTTTATATCTGTATTCAAAATACTTTCTTTCTGGTAAAAATGGAAACATATCCTTTCCTAGCAAAGAAATGAAGTTTATCCAAATTTTAAAATATTATCCGATTTTTGAAAAATTTCATACCTATATATACTAAATGTAGTTGAGTTTGATTCTGAAATCAAAATATTTGAATTACAAAATCAAAGACAGAGACAGCTCAAAACAGCTTAATTATTGAACATTATCCGAGTTTCGTTAAATTTCGTTCATGAGAGATCTGGAAACTACTGAATTTGATTCTGAATGGAAAAATCCTCAAACTAAGATGGTAGTGACCTAAATAGTCTTTATTTGTAAAACGAAAATAGAAATGCTAAGTAAATTTCTTATTTAGGAGCTATGTACAAACACAGTTGACGGCAACTCGAAACAACTTCGCTTTAATAAATTTTTGAAACTGACAAAATAAAAAAAAATATATTAAAACTTATTTCTAGTAAAATTGTTTTTGAAAATGGTACTAAAATGTAAAACGTAAGTTTGTTCCTGGAGGCTAGAGTATTGGTCTTCAAATAGCCCATAATCCCACATTGCTCATAGGTAACAAAATTATATTTTATATAATGCAAATATAAAAAGGTAAGTGTACTTAAAATCATTTTTCATTTTCACTTTATTTAAATTCAAATAAACTCCGTATTTACTTAATATTGCAAATTAATTATACTCTTCTAGTCAGTTCTTTTAGTTGGGTTTTCGTTTTTTTAAAAGATAAAAGCGAAAGCTATATTATATTTGATTCCGAAAACTGATTTTATCTTTTCTATAATTAAGGTTATGTTTCGTTTCAAACCTGGTTGTCAATTTTCTGTTAGATTTTAAGTTATTATTCAAACTACTAATTTAAAATCAATGTTCAGTTCTTTACACACCCTTTTTATTCGTTTTCTTTTCATCAAATGTTCGTTTGTGCTCACATTTCTTTTGGAAGTTCAAAGCCCTTCGGTTCTCGAACGTTTGTTTCAACTTTTATTTAAACGTTATCTACACGTCTCTAGTTTATTATCTGTAGGTGGAAAGGAATAGCAAGAAACGGGTTTTTGGTCATAAATCAAAAACTGAAGATTTTAACGGAAGACGGAATAAGGTTCAGAAGGATAATATAAAACACAGACATAATTTTCAACAAGAAATATTGTCTTACATTTCTTTGCTGCAATTATAATCCATTTCCGCTGTTTGATAAAGAAGTAGCCTCTTGGTATTCCTCAATCAACAATAAATATCTTGAACAGAAGTATTTAAATATAGAATATAACAACGTCCATATTTGCAGTACTTGATTTATAACTAGGAAGACTGTCAGCGAAACGAACCTACTTCTATTCCTGCTTACACAAGTATTACCTACTTCTTTCATAGATTCTCCGAACAAACAAGCCTTTCCCATGTTTAAATATAACAGAGGTGATCAAAACTTATTATTTTAACTATGCGAAACATGTTTATTTATTTTTCCACTGTCGTATCAAAATCCTACCAAATGATGGCCATCGTCACTGTGCAAAATTTGGTGAAGATTGGGTGAGCCACTTCTCATCGAATAGAATGAGAATCCATTAACCTGTATCAGGATACAAGATCGATCAACATAGGGGTAGCACGAATTATACTAGTGATTTATTTTTGAGTAAGAGTAACCTTATGTTGATAGATTAGGCTATCAAAAATAGATTAGAAAAGATGGCTATGACTTCAAAAATAGATTAGAGAAGATGGCAAAGAATAGACCTCACTTAGAAATGTAAGTCCCGATCTTAGAATTTCCTCTCTACACTGTAAAAACAGTGCCCATGATTTGCATCTGGTATCCAAGATATAGAAGGCAATTCGTTAATTACCCATGATAATTTAAGGTACCGACAATAATTATAGGTACACAATATATCGATGACATGAACCCATGAATTAATGGATACAGCAGAAGTTATGACTTACAAATAAAGGTATTATGGGTACAGTGAATTCGTACCCAAGAGGGTACCCATTATATTAATAGAAGGTATCCATGGTATTAATGTAAGTGGTACCCATGAGAATTCCGGACATCAATTTTCTAAACAGGACATTGAGCAGTTGCCGGCCGCACCATTAATCCATACGCGAATGACATCTCGTAGTTATTAACAATTACTTCAAATAAGGATCTCTGATACAAGTGGAATGGTGCCGGTATTGGAAGAAGATAATTATATCTCCTGAAACAATACGGTCACTAAAAATACCACGAAAATACTTTCACCTCGTAGCGTTATTACATAACACATTTATAGTGTGTAAATACAACTTCGGAATCACTGTTTGCAAGCTCCGACCGTGGTCGAACGGACTAGTGCTGTAGTCCATCAACTCAAAGATCGTGGGTTCGAATCCCACCTCGGGTATGGATGTTTGTGAGTGTGTTTTAACTTAGATATAAGGCAGTTAGAATTCATCTGTATTTCCAGTAATAAAGAAATATAGTAAAGTAATTAAAGCCCGCTTAGGACGAGAAATATTTTTAAAAAGTGGATGAGTGGTTAAGACGTTGTTTTGTTGAGTGAAAGAACCCGGGTTCTAATCCCGACGGGATAAGTGATTTTTGTATATTTTCTTTCAAAATACGATACATTTCTATCTGTTCATATTTGTTATTATTGATTGCTTTCTTGCATTTTTGGTAGAGTATCTTAAATTAGTGCCCATGGGTTAGTGGAGGTTATGTAGGGTTGGGTACGGTCATATAACTTTACACTTTCGTTTCTTTCTTTCGACAGTGTGGATTACTGGAGCAACCAGGACGTTAAAATTAGAAGGTTTTGTACCTATGAAATATATCTGTACCCTTCTAACTCTTAGGTACCAGGTACCTGTTAAAATCATGGGTAAAAAACGCCCGTTTTGTACCTTTTAAATAGTACTATATTTAGGGTGTACCTAATAATAGACAATGGCAAACTACTATCAATTAACCTTGTCAAGGAATCTTCATATCATAGGCCTGCCTCGGCCAGAGCATCAATGATCATCATCATTGTGTACACTCAGATTCATAGAAAATGGTGGATAGCTACACATTTTTCGGTCTGATAATTTGTACAGTTGGTACCAAAATTTGTACCCAGACGTATAATTTCTTCACAGAAAAAATTTGGAATATATACACGAATTTCAGTACAGTTTTCTGTGACTTACAAAGAAATAACATTCTCTTTAAGTTATAGAAGACCGTACTCAAATTGATCTATCCATTCCAAAGTTATTCGGAGAAGAAAGCATATAAATGGGTACTAACTTTTGACTCCATCATAAAACATAATCAAGTGTTTTAGTTGGCATTATACGATCGGGTCTTTTACAAGTGACAGTAGGGAGAACACATTAATACTTATAGATCATACAACTGAGTATCAGTGCATTTTTAATACTCAGACAGAATTCAATTTCAATTACATATTTTGGTTTAAAAGTAAGCATTTATTTTGTGATAACCGAATATCTTTACCTTACTTGGCTGTTGTAGAAAAATTATTCATTCATGAGTTTGCTTCTCTTCAACGATGTTTCCCTGAAATCTAAAGAATGAAGTGATTTGAATATAATTGCGATGGGGAAAAAAACGAAAGCACAAAAGAAAGCGTTAGGAAAAGAAGAGGAATCAAAGGAATATTACAATGGACGGTGACAGCTCTTCAAAATCTTTAGGAAAAGTTTCCGAGAAGAAGAAAATTAAAGACGGGCGATAAGTTACAAATAAGAAAAGGAAAATGGGTGGAGCTTATTCAGTCAAAGAATGTTAATTCTACGTATTTTCACTTTGTTCATTTCTTATCATGAGGTTGGTTCCTTTTTTTAGGGGAAGGCATAATCTGTTATGCTCTGTCGAAGATAGTGAAATATATTGTGACACCATCCACCCAATAATCGTCTGCTTCTCTTAGTCTCTCTCTATTTTATCTTTCTTCCTCTCTCTCTCTCCTCTCCTTCTCCTCGCTCAACTCACCGTCCGAAGGATCTAGTATGTACGCAATGATTCTTTTAACTTCTTAACGCAAAATTTTCAAGAGAAAAAAAAAAGAACCCAAAACAGAGATCTGATTAATTTAGTATAACTCTGGGCATAACGTTAAACAGTTAATTGGCATACATCAGCCTTAGCAAGAAAAAGGTAAAGTAGAAATTTCAACTATAATACTATATCTCTACTTTCTAGCCCTCATTTCATCAAAAGAATAACTACGCGAGTATATTGAAAGAAGCGTCGCACACTGAGGGCAGCTTTGGGCAAGCACTCAATTGAAATACGCGATGTGACTTTCTTAATGACTAAATAACACTATAGATGAAAAGATGCAATCATTGCATATAAAGCTTGTAGCTAGCACGTACATGAAATGACGCTCTAAGAGATATCAACACCATAAGCGCCGGCAGAAAATTTTGCTGGAGGGGGTCATGATGAAGATGTCTGTGTTTGTCCACAATTTTCGACGCAGACTGTCTGTCACTAGTACTTAAACTGAAACTAAATAGGTCTTGCCCCTATGCAGTTTAAAGTATTGCATATCCTCTACGCAAAAATCAATGTATATTGATATTATTATTATTATTTCGATTTTGTATATATTTCGACTGGCAAAATGTCAAAGAAACTAGTGGATAGTCTCTGAAAAACTAACACACATTCTTTTGTTTCATTTACAAAGAACTCTGTGCGCCAGTATTAAAAGGCGAAGTGCATTTGACTATAAACATCTTTATATGTTTGAGAATTTATTGAGAATTTTAACTTAAAATAATATAAGTTTTGGGAGTGTCCCGAACCTATAATGCACTTAAGTAATTAGAAACATATGAAAAAATTGTTATTTTCCGTTAAATGATTTTTCTCTAAACTTGATAGTTACTATACGACAACTACTGAGTTTGGTAGATTTCTAAAACTCTTTTTCTGGAAACGTTGCTAACTAGATTTCCAGGAGCTACGACTATCCTGTTCGACCCCACGTCCACATACAATTTGAATCAAAGAACCAAAATTAACAATGAACGGATGCAATGTCTAATCACTATGACAAGCTCTTATATTCAGAGAAACCACCAAATTAGAAATGGATGAAGGAAATAGCACAACACCTAATCAAGACGAATTACAAAACAGACAAAAAACAAACTAAAGAATAAAACATTTAAATATAAAAAAACAACAGTGGCACAGTCAGTTGGTAGCTGACCGAGGTAGTCGTGGGGTGTAATTGGGATCAATATCAATTGATTAGAAAAAAGGATTTTAAAAAAAGTTTTTAGAACGTTGGCTTTGCATTTCGTAGACCTAAAGTTTATGTCCAGGCTAGCTGTCTTCCGTGGTTTTATCTCAGTCACATCAGGCTAATGCCGAGTTGGTGCTTTCGAGATAGGCCCTAGGCGGCTTCCTTCCCCATATTCCTTTTCCCTATCTTTCTCCCTCTACGACATTTGTAAAAGAGATTTAGTCCTATATAAGTTAACTCGTAGCAATATAGCATATAAATCAAATCGTACCAGTTACATAGCTAATAGACTATAAACATGATCTTTCATGATTATGATTTTGTTCTGCTCAGAGGTAGGTATTTCACTCAAAGATTGCTGGGAAAGGTGGTCTGATTGTAGTAGGTTTTGCCTGCTAACGTATAGGAATAGCACACAAGGATGGAATAGTTTAAAGTAAATTTCGAACCAGTACGTTCATGTGTCTTAGTCTGTAATCGAATCCAGGACTCCTTAAATATCAGGTGGCAAGAGGAGCCACTTCTTTATGTGAGATTGAAACATTCGATATAAAAGAATCTCTACATGATACGCTACTGTTTGTATGTGGGAGATACAGGACGTCCTCTAACGAGAAAGAGTTCGGTAAGGTAATCTTTTATATATAACCCGAAATACTTCTGACATAAAATTGTCATATTTCATAAATGGACACACTAAGGTCCAAGGAATTTTTGTACAAAATCTGGCAATTTTCTTACAAATATTTCGGGTTATATGTAAAAGATTACCTCAAACTTTTTTATTCATTAATGTTACTTTTATCCCTTGGCTTCCGAAGTCGGCATATGGAATGCTCATTTTAAATCTATATCTAATATAAGCTCCATATTTACATATAGGCATATTTACTTTATCGGGTAGAAAATGTATCCATTGGTATTTTTTTCATGAAACTGAGTGTTCGTATTTGTTTCTCTGTTGGAGAAACAAACATAAAAGTTACGATCTTCCAGAAGAAGGTGATTGGTGGTGTTATGGGGGATTATATGAAAACAACTATATGTTGGTTGATTCTTATGCTTTATGCCGAGTTCGGTGATCGTAGGGTCTGAGGCGTGAGTCTATCTTCCAAAGGGTTCGTGTTCGAGTACAGGCTGGATATTTGTGGATTTTAGAATCATTTTACTCACATAAAAGAGAAGGGAAGAAGTCGATATTTACTAAAATAGCCGAAACAAAATAAAGTTTAACTTTTGCTTTGTACAACGGATATGGGGAACACATTTATACAGGATGAAAGAATCTCTACTTCCTGTGAGATGGATAAAAATTGTAGAATGTAAGAAGAAAATATAACATAACATTTAATCTTCTGGGGTCATTTTATAATCTTCAAGGCGTATTGCCCAGGGTAACCCCCAGGATTATTTACTACATAGGTCTCTCCGGAGGTCCTACGTTTGGAACCAGGGGCCGATCATCTTTACTGAGGTTTTCCCTGAGTTACACCATGCAGGTTTCGAGATGGTACCTTCAATGTAAGCCCTGGTCTAACTCCTTCTCGCATCCTTACCCATATCAACCCCCCTGAGCCTTAAGTGCGTAAAGGCCCTCGGCAGTATTGTTCTTAAGGTAAGCTATATATTACCAAGGATTTTGTTTCGACATTAAACCTCTTTCAGCCAAAGATCTTAGAGAGTAATTGAGTTTTTATTTATTTGGGATGGGATAGGATGGAATGACATGATTATCAAGTATTGTATTCTAAGGGATTCTAATGCTTGTGACAATATATCTTACATAATTGATACATCTTACACAAGACCTTTTAGTGTATGGTTATTATTGAATAAAATGGACACTTCCTATATAGCAAGGTATTTCCTTTTTTACCTTCCCTGTAGAAACAAACAAGAGAGGATACGAAATAATCGTGCGAGAGGATAAAGTATTCCATCAAGAATTCAACCGGTGAGCCTGCCATCTGTTATCGACGCGGGGAAGCACAGTGTGGGACTCCGTGATCGTGGCCGACAAGTCACGTGCTGCCTCGGACCCCATGGGGGTCGTCAAACGTCACCACGAATTCGGCAGCAGCAGAAAATTTTTATACGTGGGGGGTGGGGAGGAAATTTCTGAGTGAAGGGGGAAGGTGAGGTTAGATTTCTCACTGATCTCTTTGGATACACTGATTCAGTTCCGAGACTCAATGGCAAAATATAGCGCTTCAGCGACTTCTGCAGTAAAGCGCAAAGGCGAGAAAAACTGCGAAGAATCTACTTTATTTCCTTTTTTCAACTTCTTTTTTCGGTAATGGAGCAGGAAATCTCTTTGGTTTAAGGAAGAGTTACGCTAGTAATTCCAATTTATCGACACATTTTTCTTTCGTAAATTCTTGCAAATAAATTAATTAATAATATTTATTATACTTTTTAAACGGTACTGATACATTCATTGATCTGATTGAAATGTGATAAAGTAGTGTTAGGTTTGTTTAATAGTATCAGTTGTATAAGATACGCATGTGAGGTAGTAATCACGCAGCAAACACAAAGTTAAAAGGTGTTGGAACTCTTACAGGTTATGGACCACAAGTCGATAACATTGAAAGCTAATAAAGCATAACTCTAACTTCATGGCTTCTTCAAGTATATGCTAAATTACTCATAAAACGGCATTTCTACCAGATATCCAAAATTCTATAACATTTCTTATATGAGTAGACATATGCATAAACAACAGCTTTACATGTTACTCACAGATACATTCCATGTAATACGACCCACATGCAGAGCTGAAACGTGTCATCAAATTATTCATATCAAGTTTTGGACCGGGTCACGGCCCCGGTCTATCTCGGTGATCCGGAGAACAAAACAGAGCTTTTAATTATTTCCTTACTGTGCATGGTTACCTTTGAACAGTATTTCTTTCAGGGGGACAGGAATTGGGGGTGTTAGCCCCCGAACACGAGATGTATGACGCCGAAAAGTTCCTAACGTTAGTAATAACGTATGAATATATTCTCATATTCCCAAAAAGAACACAAATACCCACAAAGACGTGAAAATAACTTCCCCCCCCCCCTTTATTCTAAAAGAATCTGTGAATCTTACAAATGACAAAGGTTAATTGATTCAGCGAGAGGAACAAGATCAGTCAGGTTAAATCGGGTCAAGACAAAGATTACCAGGTCAAGATTCCATCATCCTATTACAGACTTAGTGTGTGTTGTTTTTTTCTGGTAAAGAACAGGACAAGTTGCGGACCGGGTCACCTATGTCCGAGTCAGACCATGTCTCCCAAAATAAGCTCTGTACCACATGAAGGGTATAGGAGAAAGAACCTATACACTGTAAAAAAGGAAAAAAGAATTTAAAGAGAAAGAAACGGAACTTTGTAATAGTTATGACTTCTTTATTTGATTTCCTGAATCATCAATAACTTGGCACTTACTTGGTTGCTCCACTTCATGACTTGGGCGTGTTTAAAAGACCTATGAAAGGAGTAGGATGCCATTATAACATGTTTAGTGGGAAAATCTATACTGTTTTTGATCTATTATACTGTCACTTTGTCTGTCGGTCTGCCCACCTGTCTGTCTATAAAGCAGTAAACTGCTTCAACTCAAACAGATAGAGAGAAATTAACTTCAAATTTGGGTTTAGAAATCTTGATTTATTCTGAGGTCCAGACTAAGCTGTGCTATTTTTAAATTACATGATCTCAGCCGTTAAGGGAGGCTAGCTCCAACGAAAGAAGGCAGAGAGAATATGACTTCAAATTAGAATTCGGTGACCTCCAGTTACTCAGTCACTTGCTCAACAGCAAAACTTTAAAGTATTTTTGTAATTAACGAACTCGGTCTGAAACGCAAGTTAGGCTCTGAAAGGTAGGGAGAAAACTTACTTCATATTTCAGTTCAAAGAATCTGGTGGCATCACAATATTTTCGTGCTGTATTATTATACAGGGTGTATCAAAAGTGTATCTCGGTTAATATGGGGGATATGAAGAAATATATTTCAGATTTTTGCTCAAGTATTAAGTCGTTTAATTCTCGTTAAGCTACAACCGTCTTATCGTGCTTTTGTACTATGTGCACTCAAACTTTATTGCATATTACCTCGTAAGCAAAAGCACATAAAGAGAAACAAATTTCAAGTTTGGATTAAGAAATCTTAATTTAACATGCCGCTTTTAATTTGGTGAGGTTACCACCTTCTTCTATGGTATATTATAACCAAATGAACCTAAAGAAAAGCAGATAAAAATGTACTAAGTGCATATACTACAGAAATATCATGGCGGAAGGTCCTACAAAATTAAAAACGACATCCTGATTAAAGGCTAGCACATTATTCAATGCTCTAGCACACTAATTACTAACAATATAACCATGCAATATTAAATACCATTCAAAATAATGGAATATTACTTGGTGATATGGCAAAAGTCTTAACTTTGGTTTAGCCTTACGCCAGTCTAAATGTTTGAGAAATCATACCTGTTTGTCTCTGTTCGCCCTACGAAATACCAACCAACAGTTTATGGTATCGAAATCACATAATCTTAGGTTTGGTACATTAGTTTCGTGCAATAATAATTTATTTTCTTTCAAAAGGATAAATATATCCTATAAATATATCTTGTGCGTTACTGTAATTATTTACGTATATACTTTGCAAGATCTCTTTACTCGTGAGGAATAGTATTTGCAAGAAACTCAGTAGTCTTTGAGAATTCTTTATATCTTTTGCTGCTGCTCTATATACACAGAAAAAATAAAATGGTTTTCATTACCCAATGCAAAACAACCAAATGTTTAACTTTCAACATCACGTAGAGAACCCCTATTTCAATTACAAGGCATGAACTTACTCCTCGTACATCTATATTAGGATTGAAACTTTACTATACTAAAGTATTCAAACATTTCAACTAACAGTTTAAATAACAGAAAAGATAAACAAAAAGTTTCTGCCAATTAAATTGTCAGATGGAATATAAAATTCTAGTATTTTAATTATACTAAAATTTGAATCTTTTAGCGGGATATACTAGAATTAATTTCAGTCCATATATTTAAAATTACTATACGGATTCTCCACTTTTCTACAAAGTAGAAAACAAAAGAAAACTTTTTGAAAACATGCTTTTCCTTTTTAAAAAATAAAACAATTCGTACTAAAAAGTAAAAAAAATCTTTCAAGAAAATTACTTAAAAAAAACATTTATGAATGATTAAAAAGAAAAGCACGAGCGCCATTAGAAGAATTTATAAAGTAATTGTATATGAGAATGCGCCCCTCATATATGAGAATCCTTTTCTTTTTAGTCATGCACAAGTGGATTTTTTTAAAAGGAATTTTCTCGAAAACAAAATTATTTTTTACTTTTAGTAGGAATTGTTTTATTTTATTTTTCCAAGAAAATCATGTTTTCATAATGTTTTTTCTTTTCTTTTATTTTTACTTCAAGTTATAATTCACATGGTCTTTGAGTAAAAGTAATAACGCCTATTTGTATATTGTTCAGTCACACATCGGCGTCAGGTTGGTTGCATATGCGTCTAGGAACCGATAGCAACTACAGACAAGGCGCTAAAAATTATTTCTACTGTCATTTTGTTGTGTTATATCAAGTTACTTTTTTTTATCTCTTACACATTTTTTATGGTTTTTAGTTGTGTTAATGGTAGTTCTGAAGGTATGTGGGAAATACAAGAATTTCTCTGCTGTTTTGTTTATGTGACAGCTAACTTGAAACATCCATGTAAACAAAAAAATACGCTTTAGAACTTATTCAAAATATAAAACAGACAAAAACAAACTTGAAATATTAGAGTACTGTAGATTGGGAATGGAACCTAAGTTTAATGATTTGTTTAATATTTTAAAGAATATTATTTCTCTATCACAGCTGAACTGTAAGATAAATGAACAATAAATATATAAGTAACACAAGAAAACATGTTTGCTTCACCTTTCAATTAATGTACACAGTGAACCGAGGAACAGTGAACCGAGGAACAGTGAACCATCGGAGAAAAAGCTCATGAAAAAGAGTTCTAGTAAAAATATGATAAAAGAGGTAAACAATATTTTACCAGGTTCGGCTTTCACATATCCTACCAAAACAAAATTATATATCACCCTTCCTATTTTGGTATCACAGGGTCAGAAGGCACTTTTCATATGGAAACCATTTTTCACTTTTAAAAAAAATGCACTCCAGATTCTCATAGGAGAAAGGATGAGAAATTTCCGCTCCAAAAAGGATGGGATCTATGATAGTTCATTTCGATGGGAACGTAGTCATAATATTTTCTAAGTAAATTTCTATCTATTCCGATAAAGTTTTCCTCTTTTGAATATGAAAACGATGCAATAAAACGTTAAAAATGTAAAATGATGCAAAAGGGAACACTTATTTGTAAATAGTAAGAAAGAAAAGTAATGGATGAGAAAAGTAAGAAAAAATTTAATCTCGGGGAGATTTGAACCCCGTAACTTCCGACAATCTATCCAACGCCTTATCCCCTCAGCCAGCCGGCCAACTACGGGAGTACGCCTTCTAAATGGTTTCTTTCGTCTCGTCAGGTACTTGAGAAAAAAGTTGAAAGATTACTTGTATATATCTTACTCCTGACGTTTTCTGGTACATATTAGTAACTGAGAAAAGTTATCAGGTTTTCTGTTGTCGTTTTAAATAAATGTAACGCGATTTGATTTCCGTCTTTCGATAACCTTTGTAGTAACAAATGGCGGTGAACAAACTTGATTAATAGACATGACGTATTGTGAATCACTCTAAATAGATGAGACATCGCTCTTTTAAGTTTGAAGAATATATTACTCCCAAAAGCATCGTAATTCCATCTAGAAAGACCACATTCTCCATCCAAAGAAAGAGCGTTTCGTTGAAACCGTTTCTTTTCGATTGAAAATTCCGGTCTAAAAACAGTGATCATTCTTTCCGCTCTTAGAAGATTGCATATTCCGCTCCTTTGATTTGGTGTGCAGTATATTAAAAGCAATCATGGTATTGTATCTTATGTCAACTTTCTTGAACATCAAATAACCACTTCTTTTTGCTTTAAACATGTTTATCTCCATTTCTCGACGCAGAAAGTTTGTTATGTTTTCAAACGATGATAAAATTATATTTAAAAAAAAAACATGAGCAATTCTTGGACAGTGTTATTGGGTCCACATGAATTGAAGTTCCCACAATAGAGATTTGATTACGGAATTCTTGGTTCTTATTTTATTCCAGGAAACAGGTTATTACTTTGTATTTCTCAGTATCTAGAAATGATACTTACGAAGTGAATTTTCATTTTTTTTATTCGTCTTTATTTTATCTTATTGTGTGGAGAATCCTAATATTATGAAGGTCATTGAGTACAAATGAAGATTTTCAGTACTCTTTTGTTGGATCGTAAATAAATGAATTTCGTAACATATCTA
The DNA here is from genome assembly GCA_022664845.1 of Lepisma saccharinum. NCBI lineage: Eukaryota > Metazoa > Arthropoda > Insecta > Zygentoma > Lepismatidae > Lepisma > Lepisma saccharinum. The sequence continues at coordinate 35,231 of JAGDQP010010878.1, forward strand.
GGTTCTCCTTCAGTTTTTGTTACAGAAATACTATCTCGACGCCTGAGAATTGTATTGTGATTTCTCCTTAGGAAGTTCTATGGAGACACGATAATGTGATCCAGAGGCATCAATATGCAGTGATACGTTAGACAAAAAAATAATTAAATATTATTTAATCTATGGTGATACTTTCCGCAAATTTTGTGTGCGAGGCGAAAGCATAAGATTCTATATTGTTCAACGTGTCTACACAAAACTTATGATTATAGAATTTAACTTCTAAGGGTTTTAGGAAACTTTGATTCAGGCCGAATGGATGAAGATGGAAGAATTGGTGGAATGAAGAAAGTGGAAGAAAACGGGAGAATTCCGAGAAAGCCTGCACGCACCGTGTTTGTGCACCATAAACCCTACGTGGCATGAGTAGGGATCACACCGAAGACTCCAACACTAAAGATGGGCGCTCTGCCATTGAGCCACCGCGGCGCATAGCAAGATTATTCTTTGACACCCCAGAAGTAAGACTGTGGGGCTCTGAACAGCACTAACCCATTCCCGAAGGCCTCTTTAGGTTCATTTCTTTGGTTTGTATATCGCTTAAAATTTACGCAGCAAATGTCGCATCCTTAGACTCCCCCTATTCCTTGACACCCTACCAAAAATGCTGTGGAGGGTCCCTAACTTCCGAAACCTCTTTGCTATTAAGTACGATCACTTTTTGTGTAGTAGCCTATCCACAGATTTGAGTTGGAGATTTTCTCTCCAAATGTTAACATATCGTTACCCAGTATCATCGCGGGAACTTCTCATCTTTTTAGGAAAAACCGCAATTTTCCGGTTTCTCATGTATTTTCCTATATTTATATTTTCCTAAGTATACTTCAGTTTATGCGAGAAAGGGCGACAGACGACGGAGAAGCGTGAAGTATAGATGCAGATTTGGTACTAGTAGTCCCTATAAACTACACTGATAAAGTTCTGGATCAAAACTAGACGAAAATTCCTCTGACAAATTGTCAAAATGTGCATAATTTCGGAGCTACAGCTGTCCAAAGCGTGGGAAAATGATCTTTATACTTTCACACTCGTATTTCTAATACCATGAACAGTAGAGCTGATGCGGTATAGTACCGTCAAAAACTCTGAACTTACTCTATTTGAAGTTCTTTACTCTTACTCTATTCTTTGGAGAAAAATACTCTATTTGAAAATGCATATTTCAAAATTTCGCAATGGGCGCGCAAGGGATTCTCCAAAGAAAGTAGGTGATTTAGGGTATTTCTGAAGTACAAGCAGGTCCAAATGAGCATGAATTAAACGACTTCCCGTGTGAGTAAAGGTGACATACGTGATCACCAGCATCTAATCGGGCACTGATATTCAATCTCTTTGATAAATAAATAAAACTTTCGATTAAAATATGTAATTTTACTGCTGCTTGTTATGCAATCACGCATTTTTTTAAAAGAATATCATTTGGCATAGAGTCTACTTAAGACTTGGAGCAAACGAATTATTGTTTCCTGGTGGAAAACCACGCCATTCATACGTCAGACCAGGTGTCCGTAAAGCTATGCAACCCGCACTTTCACAGTACGTAATTACTAAATTAAATCACATAGAGACATGGTTCTTGCAGGAAATATAGTCCTGTATATTCCAAAAATTTTCAGATATTAACAAACGAAAAATCAACCATCAGTCGCAAATAGTTGTAAAAAATGTTGTCAGAGTCTGATTCTTTTTTTTTTTTTACAAACTGTGTATATTTCCGCACAAAACCCAGTTATGTAACTGGTTCAAACATTTCTCAGTGCTGTTAGGAAGCCTGCATGGTTACCCATCGAATATGAAAAAGAAACTTCCAATTTGAAAGATTACAGGCTTTGCATAGGAGTATTTGTGGTGTATTCCGAACATGTAGTTTCTTTTTGAAGATTAGAATGAGTTCTGGCAACACTCTTGGTGAGAAGTGACTTTGGGGGATGTGTTTTATCTCTATCAATCTCACTAGATCATTTTTATTTTTAAAATAAATGATGTCAAAAATCTCCAGAAAAAAACTGACAACATCATTACATCCAGCAACCCTGGAAAAATGGAAAATCAAATCTCTCTCCTTTTACTACTTCTAAGTAATACTGACATTCAGAACTTACACTTCAAATTTAATGGTTGCACCATGTCCACATTTAACAAAGAACATTTAAATTGCAGAACACTGTCATACAGTTCTTAATCTGTTCTGGTAAATAATATTCGGCATCACTCATTATAGACCTTGACTTTTCAGAGAACTTTTGTTGTGTACTTCTGCGGTTGTGATGTAGGATAGTAAAGTGTAAAAAACGAGGCTTCGTTTATACTTTGAGTGCCCATTTTGCACACCTGAAATAAGATAATATTTCACTTCTGAGGAAATTAAATGTCGAAAGATAGGAAATTTTATCAGTGAGTAGTCCATTTCCGAAATGGCTCTTGTCCAAAATAATTTAAGTTTCACAGTCCCAAACTCATTTAAATATAATATGAAAGTTAAAGGACAGAAAGAAAATTAACAGAAAATTTTATATTTTCCAATATTTTTTTTTTCGAGAAAAAAAAAGTAAAATCTTAGTAAACTAAAATATTCATATCTGCAAATTTTTCCTACTTTTGAAAAATAATAAATGTTTAATTTTCTTTTTTCGACTTCCCAACATGACGTTTGGACAGGGATCCTTTTGGAAATGAACTACAAAAGTAGGAGCGTATTAGAAAGCGATTCTATTAGTCGAGGAAAGAATGATAAAAGTTTGATACGAGTGCGGATATAGGAAAGTGAGGTACCAAGGACACATTTAATCCATCACATTTATTTGCTAGATATCGAAATGGATACCAGTTTTTAAGAAACAAGAACAATACAAATTATTTGGAACACATTGTAGTAACTTTGTAATCATAATTCTCTGTCGTTACAGGTAAACTTCATTTAGGATAACAAACAATACTCCTAACTATGATACTGATATGCATTTCACACTAGAGAAAAGTTGTCACTTGTCAAACTCACCACATCCAACTTCCAGCTCATTTGATTGTAACGACCTAACTCCCTTCCCCTAAATCGGTGAGAACAAAGAAACCGATTCTAGACCTGTACGTAACCAGAATTCCAATCTAAGGAACCTTGATATAAAAAGAATATTGAAGTAACCATTTATAATTGAAGTGCAAGAGAATTGCATAATAGAAAACGCCCAATGAAAATATAGTAATATCCAAAGTATCCCCAAATTAGCGAACAAAAAGAGTTGTAGCGATGATAGTAGAAGGACCATTGTTTACAATGTCCGGCTTTCGCGTGTTCTATTAACATAAAATTATGTATAACTCTTCCTATTTTGACATTACAATAATTAGATATACGACAAAATAATTCTTAATTAAAATAATTCGAAATTATCCTCAAATGCACGCAACGCCGAAACTATTTTGTGAAGTTTGGGTTGCCTATCTCGCAGGGAGGTTAATATTTATCTATTATGCATAAAAAATAATTAAAAAATGATTAAAAAACGCATTTTAAGATGGACTAAAAAGTAAAAAATAATAAATTGAATTAATCTTATGAATTGGAAAATAAAAGCATTGGTGCTCTTGCTTACCTTATCATAAAATCATAATATCTAAGAGCACCCATGCTTTTATTTTCCAATTCATAAGATTAATTCAATTTATTATTTTTTACTTTTTAGTCCATCTTAAAAGAGTGTGTTTTTTAAATTAATTTTCTTGACTTTAAGAAATTACCCTACAAGCCAAATACGCATGCCAAGATGAGAATTTTAGTCGGGTCGCTGTCGGGCCAATTCCGGGCCACCGTGTCGGTCCCCAACTTGCCGGCATAGGGGCAGAATCCCGCCTAGTCTCTGCCCGTCGGCTCGACTTTCGCTGACAAATGCTGCCGTTGAGCCGACGTCGCCTGGCGTGCTGAGTAGAAATAATTTTCAATTTGCTATTTGTAACCAAAAGCATAAACAACAAATAGCAATATTCAGTGAATTTAACACCCTACATTTGCAGAAAAACTTAAGGTTGTATTATTTATGAAATAACCAGTAAACCTTGTCAAAACTTGATGTATCAATTTTGTACTAGATGACGGAATACTGCCAGATATGAGTGGTAATCTATAACCTACTTTCTTGGAAAGGTAAAGTGAGGTAGAACCGGGTGGTCGGCTGAAACTGAGTAACTTGTTTTCTGCTTGACCAGTGCAACTTTCTTGTCTGTAACGACCGAAATAAGTTCAACTAGTGAGAGAGAAAGAGTGGCCATTACATCATTTTATTGCAGGTATTCATCTAGCGTCGGCACGTGATGATATGTTGGCCTGAGTTTTCCTCTACTTTTTTCTGCTTTTTACCGATTCGTACAGAAAAAATTCTGCAATGACTGAACAAGTAAATATTACTGTGTGTTGTGAATTTCCAGTAGTGCATGCAGGTGAAAAAGACAATGGCTTTACATGTATTTTTTGTCAATAAAACTTAAATTCAACCCCACGAAATAAACATTTTAGTAGTTTCTTTTGGGATTCACCCATTTCTACGTAATTAACTTGTGCACCCGGTTTTACCCCACCGGTGGGGTAATTCCGGGTGGTTTGACTTTATTTTGTTAAAGAAAAATGCAAAATAGATTTTAAAACTATAACCTTTCCGTAGCTACAGCCTCAAGTAATAATAAATGCAACATAATTGTACTGATTTTCATTAAAACTCATAAACAATCTTGGCTTCAGCAATCTAACAAAACCTTAGCTACCCGGTTCTATTCTAGTGTTGCCCCAAGACGAGATTAGACAGAGAAATGGTCATAGAAAACGAGACGATAAAGAGCTCTTGTAATGCAAATTATACACCTTTTTTGAGACGAGACAACCTAAATCTCGTCTCGTGGGAAATACTATTCTACTCCACTTTCCCCTACATGTTAAAGCTTGATTCAGGATCATAGTACTGTGTTTCCTTTGGAAACATGGGATCTTATTGTAGAAAATAGGAGATGTGCCACTTGGCATAGAAATAAAGGAGACGTACTAAAGTTTCGGTAGGTATCAACCACAGGCCTTATGCTTTTAAAATAGATACATTTCTGCGCTTTGACTCGCCACTTGGATGGATTTAGGCCTGTTGATGTCATGAAATCGTAACAGATTTCTGTTTGTCCAGGATGATAGCTCAGATAACTATTGAACTAACGTCAAGCACAAACTCAGTAGGTACTGGATATTAAATATCTAACTGATCTATTGTCGCTGATGTACACCTCTGATACTATGAGTATTTTACCCGGCCTTTTTGTTTAAGAAAAGCACTCCCTGGAATCCCCCGTAGCAAGCGTTCTTGATTCCGTGTAGTTCGTAAACAAGCTGTCTTACTCAGAACATCTCCGAAATGTCAAGTTGCTTAGTTAACATTTACACAACATATATGTTGTATAACAATAACATAACTTCTACTTCGTTCATACAAATTACATAATATTTGTTACATACGAATCAATTATACGTAACTTATTTATACTGATTATATAACTGGGTTGACTCACTTTAGCAACTGTTTGTATCGCCATAACTCAAAGTCCTTGATTTGTTTTCCCTATGGATAAACATTGTTGCGGTCCCTGGGTCCGTTACGATAGTAACTAATATTTACGATCAGGTACTTACCTATATATAATTTATTAAAGTGATAAAAACTTACAATACATGATTACATCTACACTGTTAAATATTATAGATATTTCTCATATTTCGTACCCTAAATTTTTTTAGTAATGTATGCTCAAGAAATCCAAGGTAACCAGGAATTGTGAAAAGTTTATCATACGTTTTTGATAGTAAATTTTCAACAGTTTTTGTGCAATTAGTTTTTCTGAAAAAAATTTCACATACATATATTATTCACAATGTGTCCTGATAAATTACTTTTTCATCGAATTTCTTCAATATACAGGGTACAATAATGGCACAATCTTTGGGAGGTGATTATTAACATCCAAACAAGAAAAAAATCCTTTGAAGACATTTCCAGGCTTGCATAGCTTCAGAGCAGCAGGCGCTCGAAGTTACTGCTGCGTCGTCATAAATAACGTCATACGTCGACAGGTAGTTACGTAAGCGGTCTCTGGCTAATAAGTGACAATCTAAGTAGTACTCAATACATATATTTAAGCAATGTTTATGATTCAGAGAGTGTCACATAGTGGAACGTAAGAATTGTATTGTCAAGGAATTGAATGGTTTAATAGAACAGGAATACAAATCCTTTCTAAGAAGTAAGCTGCATACACTAACCATAAACTTAACTTAATAGATATATTGGTTCTACTTCGATTGTGATTTGGTTGGCCGACCCCGCTTACGCCATTACTTGCCGAGCTATGGCGTCATTTGTGAATATGCCACCCTAACTTCGAGCTCCTGTAACTCCTAATATTTCGAAATATTTTCAGATGAATTTCCTTCTCGTTTTGTAGCTAATAACAACCACACTAAGTTTGACTCATTATTTCACGGACACCCTGTATATATAACGAGAGAAGTTACGACTTTACTGTATTCTTCGTAACTCAGATGGTTTAAGCAATAGACCATATCTGCTCTATTGAACTATACTCAGCAAGAAAAAAAAGCTGTATTGAGTCAACACTTTTCTGTGTCCCAGAGCGACTACCACATTTTTGTGTTAAATCAACTCCGTTTTTGTGTGATTTCGGTGGTTCAGCATTGTGATAGTGTTCGTATAACATCCTCCACTGTGTTGAATCAACACTGACACACATCCATTGTATTGTATCACCGAAATCAATACCTTTGTTGATTTAACACAAAAAAGTGTTGGCATAACTGGGAAATCAGAAAGTGTTCAGTTAACACCGCCATGTTTTGCTGTGTATGTTTAATACTAGTAATATTGAACTATACTTAGCGCGGTCGTATTGCCGGTCTGGCTTCAGTTTTCTAAGCACCTAATTGTGATGTTGCAAATTTGCTCATGTTCACCTACACCAGAGCTGAAAACGGGTGACTTTTGGTGACCCGGGCATACACTGCAAAAACATAGCTGTTGTAATTCAACACAATGCGGTGTCCCAGCATGACTACCACTTTTATGTGTTAACACAACTCACGGTATTGATTTCGGTACTGGGAGAAATAAAAGTTATGGCTGCAACGAGATTTGAACATGGGTTACTCAGTTAGAAGAAGTTGAGCGACTTACCGACTTGGTTAATTCGTCAAACAGAAAAGGCGTTAGATGCAAACAATATTTAGTGACAAATATTTGAATTAAATGACTACAGTATAGATTTAAACAATGTAGGGGATCAAATATATGTTGCCGAACCCCCAAAACAAACTCAGTTACTTGCATGATTTATCCCATGGTTTAATCACTTCCTATTTGTCAATTGCGAACCAGAATTTCCATTCATTGAGAATATTCTATTTCTATGAAAGCAAGCAAGATGGCGACAGACAAACACTTGAGCAGCAAAATGTCAAATGCTTCTTCAATGAATAGGAATTCCGATTCCTAATTGAGCAAGGGAAAAGTGTTTAAATCATAGCATAAGTCGTGAGAGTAACTTTGAATGTGTTTAGGGTTCAGCAACACTTTTTTTATCCTCTATACTGTTCGAATCTAGTGCTCTTTCTGTCTGACGAGTTAGCCAAGAGGACTTCTAACTGAGCAACCCGTTCAAATCTCCCTGCAGCTGTAACTTTTTTTCTCCCAGTACCGAAATTAACACCGCGTGTTGTGTTGATTTAACACAAAAAGTGTTAGTCACGCTGGGACACCGCATTGTGTTGAATTAACAGTTATTTTTTTTCTGTGTAAGTGACCTGGCGACGCGGTGGTTTGGTCTGAAACTTGACCTAATTGACCCGGTCTTGACATAACGCGACTGACTCGGCAACCTGGTCTTGACATAAATGACCAAATTTACTTTGTAATCCGGGGACCTGATGATCGAATTGGCCCAGCGACCCAATTATGACTCGACGATATGACCTGGTCTTTCTTCTGTGGCTTGAATCAATCAACATTTTTAATTGTTTGATTTACAAATTCTTTCGGAACAGGGAGAGGATAATTATATTTTTTTACGGATATAACACCATATGTTTTACTACTTTCAAAACTTTTTGGTGTCATATTCTTGGTTCTCTGGGGGGATTTAAGCCCCCTTCCCGGTCACCCCTGAAAGAAACACTATTAATATGCCGAAAATTATAAGAAAATAATTTTAAAAAACCTGCTTTGCTCTCCGGGTTATTGGGTCTACATCGAGTCACCGGGTCAGGCCAGGTCCCAAGCATAAACCCGATTGAAAACTTGACCCGAATGAGCCGATTAACACGGTTATACATTTCAACTCTGACCTGTATCACACCTCCCACAGGTGGACAAAAATTCTAAACAAAATTTTTGCCCCTACCTTTCTTCTTTCAACAATGAGCAACAGAGCATATTTTTAAAAAAATCATTTTAATTCGCCTGGGTGCAGATATTTGTGAAAGTCACAAATGTCAGGCATGTAAAACAGAAGTAAATAAAAAAGGATTACATGGCCTTTCTTGTTCAAAGAGCGCAGGTAGGCATCCTCGTCACTCTAATGTTAATGACATTATATTGAGAGCACTAATCTCAGCTGGCATTCCTGCAGTACGAGAACCTATTGGATGTAGCAGAACAGACGGTAAAGGACCAGATGAGATGACTCTGTTACCCTGGAAGAGAGGCAAACCATTAATTTGGGACTTCACTTGCTCAGACACGTTCGCTCCTTCCAACCTCCCTTTTTCCTCAATCCAGGCGGGAAACATCGCCAGTCTAAAAGAAGCGGAAAAAAGAAGAAAATATAATAATCTTACACAGAAGTACCATTTCATACCCATTGCTATCGAATCCAGTGGTTCATGGGGTAAAGAAGGCCTCAACTTCATAAAAGAAATAGGTAAGCGTATCACACAATCATCTGGCGATGATAGAGCAAGCACCTTTCTTATCCAAAGAATAAGCATGGCAATTCAAAGAGGTAATGTAGCTTCAATCCAGGGAGCCATACCCAAAGGCAAGGAATTAGATGAGATATTCCTACTGTAATTTTGATTTATTTGACGGAACGTTTGTCACTTTCCATAATTATAAGCAGGTAGCCGCTAACATGAAGCCTACCGTTGTAGCGGATGAAATGTTTCCTGAAGGAGTTGGACCATACATGGGGATGGAAGAGGTAGGAGGTTCTGATGGCCTGTTAATGTGTTTGGCGGCAAATGAGAAAGCAGTTCATACAGACCTTTCCAATGATTTCGAAAACACATTTGATGATCACGGTCATGCAGTGATTGTGATGGTGGCCTTCCGAATCATCAAGCTTAAAGCATTAAATAATCTTGTAAATTAAGATAATTAATAATAATAATAATAATTTTATTAAAATATGCAATTAAACAGCCAATAATCTACTTGAGATGTACTTTTTTGGCCTGATAGCTGGGACAATTTTTGTGGTATTGAGTTACTAACAACCAATGACAGGTACGTTGTCTTCTGCTATTTTGTTGTTTTTGCATTATTGGAGTTTGGCTGTTATATTTCAACAAATTTAGTTTCACTGCCCCCGCCCTAAACACATTCAAAATACATGCCTCGAGATGTACACATATTCCTTTGGAAAAGTTTCTGAAGGGAAATCTAATGAAGGAGTGAATATCTGCTTGCATGATAAAATCATGTAGACTTACTTTGTGACTTTTATTATTCAAATAATGTCTACGGGATCGATTTAGTTTGATAGTTCCATTTCGTGGGAATAAACGAGAATATCATTAAAAGAAACTCAAAATTCAATTAGACATTTTTTTGTGTCAAATAACATATTTCATGATCTTAATATGTAGTCGTTATCTGTAAGGGTAGCTCTATATCATCTCATTGGAATCTACGCGCTTTTTAAGTTCCTCTCAGTTTATTCGCAGAGAAGGAGAAAACCACAAGGAAATTCGAGGCAACATGCAGTATAATGTAGCATTTATAAATGTAGTGAATATTAAATGAGTTATCTACCCCGTGTTTGTCGACGATCACGATAGCCTGTGAAAGCATTTAAAGAAACAAGACCCTTCAGTGAGGATAGAAACGACTCATCGGGAGCGGCAGCGTTTGTAGTCTTCCTTAAAGGCATAACACAAACCTTTATTTTTATGTACTTGGGTGTTTGTGTTTGTCCCCCCCCTCCTCTCCCCCTTCCCTCTGTGTGTATAAAGGGTGGTAATGCAGCGACAAACTTCGAGCTATGATAGTGCATAAAAATATAACAAAAATGTCTGAGTAAACCAGGGTGGAAATTCGCCGCGGAGCTACAGATAGCCGAAAGCATTTGAAAATGAAATTTAGATATTTATATTTCCAGTAACCAGTGAAACATGCTATCATTAACGACATCAAACTTGCAACCGAGCCGCCGTAGCTCAGTGATAGAGCGTTGGCGTAGCATTCGAGAGGTAGTGGGTTCGATTCCAGCAGCCGACCATCCTGACTGAGGTTTTCCAGGGTTTTTACTCAGTCTCACCAGGCAAATGACGGGATGGCTTCTTCAACATAGGCCCTGACTGACACCTTCCCGAATCCTTTCCCCTCCTCTATCCCACCCTGAGCCTTAGATGCCTAAATGCCATAAAAATTCAGATTCAAAATCAAGCCTGCAATTGTTAAAAAGGCATATTCCAAAAATGCCCAATGAGTGCGGAAGGTATTCCGGAAATAGGAATTTTCAGAAATTCTCTAGAGTAAATGTGAGTCGAAATGAGCATGGATGCGACTTTTCAGCGCGTAACAATAATGAGTTTACACTAACAATAAGTGGATATCTGAAATTATTTTCGTATACCAAACCATTCTGTTAAACAGATAAACTAGTATAAATAATTTACAGAACAAAACTTATAATGGATTTTATGACAAGGTACCAAAGAGCAAATAATAAAGCTAGCGTGAATTCTTAAAATGAACAGTCCTAACCAAATGAAAAAAGCAATAGTCGCTTTTAGAAAAAAAAACATTGTACATTTTATCTTGTATAGGCGATTTTTAGTAACTTTGACTTCGGTTCGTCACGATTATCAACACGATGCTAGTTGAAATTCACATCCATGCCCCAGCCGGTATTCGAACCCGGGACCTTTGAGTGACTGGCATATCGCCACAACCCACAAGGCTACCAGGTCGGCTTGTCGCTTTCAGAGTCCTTAGATAAAAGATGAGGTACTGTAAATTGAGGTTGTTGAATTAAAATGTGAAATCTTTCTCTCTATCTGTTTAGTTGGGACATTTGCTATACGAACAGACAGACACAAAACGAAGTAAAATAAGGAGTTTAAAAAATGGGTGTGTGAGAAAACTGTCTATTTCACAAAAAAAATGTGTGTATGGAATCAATCAGATATTGATACCTGATACATGCCACAGAGTAAAGCTAAATGTGGTCGAAAATTACAAATCATCCCTAATGCTCACAGGAAACTATATATTCGTATGCTAGAGTGAATAAACGAGTTACTGACAAATATCTCTCAAATCAACTGACATATCCTCATCTTTAGTAGGAAGCAAATTCTGTGGAACGGGTCTTCAAGCAACGAGACCCACTACAAACTCCCAAGTAGACTCAGCAAAGGTACAGATGAAGTTAGAATGAGTCAAGAAGATAAGAAACAGAATGTGTTCTTATTTTTAAAAATTTGAGAATATGTATTTGAAATTGACCCCATACATCATCTTGGTAAATTTCTTTATGTGCCGAAACGGAGTTGCAGAGGATGTCTTACAAAATGAGTATTTTGTCTGTTTCCATGTATTATATATATATATATATATATATATATATATATATATATATATATTTGTAAAGTTTAGTGAAATAAGGCTCATTATTATCTTTGCATACGAATTCTTTAGTGATTCAATTAGAGCAACATTCTCTTTCTCGAATACAGTGATTCTATCACCCACCCACCCTGTAAGGGTGTCACTTCCCAAATTCTTGAGAACAACCCCAACTGTCGAAATCGAGAAAAACCGCGCAAACTCCACTTACACCGTACCAATTTTAACTTTACACCCTCCAAACTGAAAATTATGGGGGAATCCCTGCTCGAATAATATAGACAATAAAATCCCACAATTGAGGTGTTCGGAAGTCCAAAGTTTATTCCGGAATTTGGAACTCTTAAGATTTCGAAATATTCCGAAATTCTGAGATTCCGGAATATTTTTTTCTTTCCGAGATTACAGCATTCCGGAATTCCGATCCCGCAATTCCGACATTCAGTACATGATTAAGAGACTAAGTGTTAGAGAATGTATTTGATTTCCATCGCTCGATCACATGAACATGTGGATTTACCCAACCGTTTGGTAGCCAGATTATTTTGTTGATCCTGAATTTCCGACATTTCGATTTCCGATATTTCGAATTTCGGATATTTCGGAATTCCAACTTTCCTCCAAGGCCCAACATTCAAAGTTTCTAAGATGCCGTCATTCTGGAATCACAAACATGTTATTCCGATTCCGGAATCTAGATTTCATTTCCAGAATCCGGAACACCCGTGATGTATATCATACGAGAGGAGCAAACAATTGCAAATATTACCGGCATTAAAATATGACAAACTGTGCTTTTGACGAATCACCGAGTGGTCATATTTTGTACGAGAGTTCTATAACATTGTACAACAAGGTTTGGATCAAATCTGTGTTGAAAATAATGCAGAATTGTAGTTTTAAGTTGTATATAATAAACAATCTTTAACTGCACTGACCGTTCCTGAAACAAACGAAAGTTACTTTTGCTTTGCCGGAACAACGAGTAAAGTCAATTTCGTACTCCTCGTGCGAATTTAATACCCAGAAGTTCAACATGATTCTTCACTCATTGGTATGCTACTCGTTGTGGGTATCGCACATGATGTTATCAGACCAGAAAGAAAGTTACTTAAATGCAATTCGTATAAAATTAGTAAATACAATATTAATTAGTGGCTACACCTCATTATTTCTGAAACTAAATCTAACAAATATCTCTAAATTTATTAGGATATTTTTTTCTTTTTACTTTTTAGTCATATGGAATCAAAAACAAAAATTTTCGGGAAATATAAACATTTGATTATATGTTGACATACTGAAAATGTACTATTAACGAACATGTTTTATTCCTTAACATTCCATGCGGTGCAATATTGTTCTTATAGGAATCTATCTTTAAATCTACATTTCAAAGCTCTTTCTGCGAGTTCGTTGAACGTCTGAAATAAGCATCAGTAGATGTTGAACACACCAAGTTCAGTGTGTATTTCACGAAAAAAAAAAAGGGGATAAATTTATTATGAAAGCGGCGCGGAGAAAGTTCAATAGCTGAGAGCAGTTTCATGATTTTGCTTACCGAGAAAACTATTTGCTTTGAAAGGAATTACGTCACTTAATTCAAGAAGTTTGAATCACTTTAGAAATCTCTGTACTAAAGCAAAGATGAATAACCCGTGGGCAGCTTACGCTAAGGTTTCTATGAGATACAATTATGCATAGAATAGTTACTGGTAGTGTTGCAAACTGAAAATTAGATGAAGTCAAAAGAAGTTAATTTTATTATGAGAAGCAAATCACGCATACAGTTTGAGGATTGAATTGAATTGATTAACATTTTATTTATGGCCTGTAGACGTCTTTGTTTCAGGCCGAATAGGTTAGGGAAGATCATGCGGAAACGAAGTTGGCCAATGTTTAATTTCAATGTACGATTCCAATATTAGCCTGATGTGGCTGGAAAAGCTTTGTAAAATCTTCAGGCTGGATGGTAGGCTGCTGGGATCGACTCTAGGACTATTACAATGCAAAGCCAGTGCTCTACCAATGGAGCTGTGGCCGTTGTAATAATACTGTCATAATATGTAGATTCCCAAATTGTGACCGGAGTAGTATTCAAGAAATTCTTTTGCATAATGTTTGTTACTGACGTAGAATGCTACTACAGCGAATTTCTGACTAAGCGGTTCTTCAAAGACAAAGCACTATTGCATGTGAAATAATTCAATCATTAACTTTGTTCAAATTTTTACATCCATTGAATTGATCTGACTTGGATTGGATTGTTTGCTATTACGCAATTTGTTACATCATTATACGTTGAGGTAGTATATTATCTCTTTTTTTTACATTCTATTTTTCGGTGTATTTAGCTCCGAGACTACGTATTCTTATGTATTTTCTTATAGAAAATATTCCTCTTGTTTTATTCTCAGATTTTATTCTCATTTTTTCCTGTACTGACTGAACTATACACTGCAAAAAGTAGTACACTGATTAGCGTGATACACCCTAAAAATATAATAAAAAACAAGCGGCCGTGGCTTGGCTGGTAGAGCACTGGCTTTGCATTCGGGAGGTTCTGGATAGCTACAGTCAATTATCTTGACTTAGATGTCTCTAGTGTTTTTCTTCAGTCACACAAGACTAGTACCTGGATGGTACTTTTAGCTTAGATTCTTCGCGGATCCCTTCCCCTACCTTATCCCGTCATAAACCATAGATGCCTAACCCATAAATAAATTCAAGAAATGTAATTAATAATTAAAGTTTAGACTATTATTTCAGAAACACTTTGTATATCAAGAACATTGGGCGCATTCATGGGACTAAGGTAAGCACAAAGCGATGAGAGAGCATTTTAATCGTATTTGTTGCTACCTGTAGGTAAACCAATAAGATTCAAATAATCTCTCAGCGCTTAATGCTACCTTAGTCCATTGAATGGTCATTGACAAATTTACTAAGACCTTCGTAGCTTGTTGCATAAATTAATAGGGTACAGCCAGAACGACCGAGGTTCTATCCACGCTGCCAGAAACATTTTTACTTGTTTCGTAGGTTTCACGGCTACTGAAGTATACAAAGAGTGTTCGAATAGTTTTCGGAAGGGAAAAGTTTACGAAGAATCTTTAAAAATCGGCTCATTTGATGTGTTCGAAATTTGCTTTCACAGTGTAAGAAAAGTGCGCCATATTTACAGTGTACATCCTGAACCAAGTCCGGAGACTACTATTATAGATAGGTTGTGAAGCCAACATTCAAGCTATTCAAAAATCTTGATATCAATTTCATATCAGCACTGTATCAAAGAAATAACAATCGCCCATTGTTGTCTCAAAACACCATTAACTAAATAATTTTTCACATGAGGAAAAAAATTACAATTTGGATCTTGAAACAAATAACTCTTTGTGTGATTAATATATTGTATTGTATACATGTAACAACAAAGCCTTAAAGAAACAAACATCTCTATTACAGTACACGAATCTTTTAAAAGTTATTGCATTCGAAAGAAACATGGAACAGTACTATTTGGGGGGGAGGGGACATGCAGATATCAGTCCTTAAAATCAGGTACACTTACGTTCATGGACGCAAAAAAGGTTTGTTAAAGTTGGTAAGTAAAACACTGAAATAATATACGTGATAAATACAACCTTTTGAATATTAGTTTAGTGTTGCCATATTCGGCCATTTTCTATGAATCTGAGTGTACTGAAAAATGGAAGAATTTTTTAAATTCAGTCCCTACGAATGTTTCTTTTTCTTGCTTTTACTGCCATAACTTTGGTACAGATGCACTGATTTTAGTGAAACATTTTGTGTTTTGCAGAGGACGTTTGCGTGGGGGACTCTTGTAGTAGTATTTTTAACATGCACGTAGGGAAAGATAAGAAAACCTTTTTTTAAAATATCCACTTTCGAAATAGGAGCTGATGATTAACTCATCTGCAGATCCTGTAGGTAGGTAACTCAAATATCACTAAAGCAAAGATGATTCTATGACAGACTCAATATTTACTAGTCAAGATCATTTGTTAACAAATTGCAAAAATATATACTAAACGTAAATAACAAAATAACTATTTTTTTTTTTAAGTGAACAGACTGTTAAAAATATCACTGAACATTATCAAAAATAACCAGAACAATAGTAAAATGTCTCACAACATTCTTAAAATTGGCGCCAAATTAGCACTTAACAAACTTTAGTCAAAGTCTCACCATCGCTCTGACACCAAAGAAGATTTGTAATATATTTAGTAAGCAGGTACTCTTTTGTTTTTAGTTTTCAATGCATTTTTACAATAATTGTTGTTTCACAACTTGCAACATTTGTTATCGTTTCAATGATTTTCGAGAGTCGTATCCTGGTTTTGTAAAACGTATGCAACCCAACCAACTGCAAAGTTGTGTTTATCGGTATAACGTTCAGGATAACAACAATTTCTGCCTCAGCAAAATAGAGTTTGTTCCTTGCTTCTCTCCACAACTCCTCCGTTGCCGCACATTTTCATAGAGCTTTTACTGCCGTCAAATTCGGATACCCTGACAAAATCCTTGACCCGATTTCCAGTGGGTTTCTGCACCTCTAAGCCTTCTGATGAGTACGCGTTAACAAATTATACGTGTAGTGGTTTCAGAAATTATGTTATTCACACATACAAAAAACTATAAAAACGAACGAACAAATTGCAAATTAACATTTGCATATTAATCGGAAATATGATATGAACTTGGGAAAGTAAAGAAATTTCGTTAACAGTAAAAGCGTTCGTGGAGATGCTTTGAAAACAACATGCTAACATCCATATGATTGACTTGACTCGTGTCCCTTCACAATTGCCGATTCTTGTCATGTGACTATCTCTTACTTCAAGAATCTTGAAGGATATTGTTGGTCTCCGGAAACTAACTACGAGCTTGACTGTATTCTCTCTCTCTCTCTCTCTCTCTCTCTCTCTTTCTTTCTTTCTTTCGCTCTCTCTCTTTCTCTTGGCTATACTGATCGATAAAATGTCGACGCGATTTGGCGCGGACAGGCCTTTGCTATGCTGATCCGACACGGCGTGGACTTCACAAACGGCCTTGGCTTCATTTTGCTTGATTCATGCCGGCGCGGCTGCTGGCTTCTACTCGCGCGTGCTCTGTGCTACTGACTTGATTCGGAACACGTGTTGCCAAAGCTGTGTGAAAATACGGCAAGAAGCAAACAAAAATAAAGTATTGGCGTTTGTTGAGCATTAACTATAGAATAAATGGGATGTGAAAGTGAATTTCACTACGACTTAGTGTTTTTATTCTAATATGATAGAACACCTATTATCACAAGCTCATAATAGTAAATTCGCAACACCTATTCTGTAAGAAATGCATTCATTGATTTTGTATGACGAATTGTATAGAAAATTTAGTGAAGTGTTTCGTATTGTATTATAAAAGATATCTTTTATCTTGTTTTATCAATAAGTGAAAAAATGATTCTAGAATATCATTGTTAAATGTCAGTGGTGGAAATCGACACGTAAGAGTTACTTTTAAAGTCAACAAATAAACGTTCGACAGTCTATCTTTTTACTTTAATCTTCATTTAATATTTTCATAGACTTGAGTCCTGTTTTAACTTGAGAAGTTTTATTATTATTATCTAGATGAGATTATACCTACTAGACTAGATACAGCTCGTCAAATCGTCGACTTTCAAGAGAAACGTGATAAGTAAAACATTTGCGATTTTAATAGCGTTTTCTAGACCAGGATTTCTCAACGTTGGGGTCGTGTCTTGTATGTAACGGGTTGCAAGAGAAGTTGAAATAATTAATTTAACTATGGTTTTGTATCCTAAAACCAATAAATTTCGAAGAAGGTATTTTTTATAATTGCAAAAGATAATGTATAATTTGTTGAATAGTTTTTCTATAATATAATTAGGATATTTATTACGAAATACAACAAAACAATTGTCATGTTTTCAAATGAAAAGCAAATATTACACAAAATAAAAATGGACAAAAATATTTAAAACGTCACGAAAAATTGCACAAGTTTACTAGGTTAGTGTGGAAACTGAGCTTATTTTGATTTAACCAGTTTCAAAATGATCAGCTCTATTTTGTGTAATACACTTTATCAAGTCACTTTCAGTCAAACGTTAGGCACCCATCCTTGTCCTAAATACCACATATTTAATATATAGACTCTTTTTTATTCGTGTAACTGGAAAACTGACCGGTAAAAGCGAAAGTTTTCCCGTTATTACTATGAAATTGTTCACAATTACTCAAAAAACCTACTTTTGACACTGTGAAAATAATTTTCCAAAACAAAATTTTACACACACCCCTTACCTGGGGGTGAAACTAGAAAGTGAAATAGATCGAAAGATTCTACAATATTTTGTAAACAGAAATCAGCGCCTGACTTAATTATTTGGTGCTAGTTAAATAAAATTAGAAATGAAAAAGTGGCGGAGAATGTGGAGTTTTGCACACGAGTCAGTTTAATATATTTGTTTGCTTGTCTACTTCCGTTATGCCCTTGAAACATAAACAATACATAGTAGAAGACTAGAATACGCTATTTATTTACATACTTATTTATTCCAGCAACCCATCTTATGAATCTTTGCACATTCTCAGGATAATTTGATTCTCGACAAAGAGAAAAAAGAAAGAGGAAATGGTATTCAGAATTTTGTGTAAAAAAGCTTTCTCAAAATGCTTGCTAAGTGAAACAAATCGTTTGACAAAATAAATAATTAATTAACGTAATGCAGTTTCCTAATGGTTCTTAATTAATATAATGGTAATTTATTGAATTTATTTTAAGGCCTTTAGGCAACTATGGCTCAGACCGTATGTGTGATGACGGGATGAATTGGTGGAATGAAGAAAGTGGAAGAAAACGAGAGCAACCCGAGAAAACCCACGCACACGGTATTTGTCCACCACAAAACCCACATGGAAAGAGCAGGGATCGGTCCGACGATCTCTAGCACCAGAGGTGAGCGCTCTACCAACTGAGCCACCGTGGCCCTGGTACTTTACTAGATTTACAAGTTAATCTAAGATCACATACCTGCATAAGACACCACATGAGTCGTGACTCTACAAAATTATCTTTCTCCTTATTAAGGCTCAATCCAAGTGGTTTTCCCGCCTTTTTCGTTTTAAGTCAATTATTCAAATTTCAGTAGAGGAAAACAGAAATTAACTTTTACAGACCGAAGATCGTTTTGTCCTTCAATAATGAGAAGAATTAGTTTTAATAAAATATTAATAGTAAACTCATTATTGTGTGCAGACACTTTTGAGACAGAATAATGTCCCAAAAGTGTCTGCACACAATCCTGC